>SNQJ01S0041264.1:78963-89778 GCA_010110895.2 Picea sitchensis | reverse complement strand
TTTTGACAATGTCGAATAGTAAATTATACACTGAGTATTAAATGATATAATAAAATTGAGCAACTTACATATTCCCACATCAACTTGAGATGGGTAGCATAAGACATCACATCAACTTGAGATGGGTAGCATAAGAGATCGTTGACAATAAATTTTAATATTTACATATATGTTCAACATTATTGACAGTATTCAATAATATATATGTAAATTTCAACCTTTTGACAATGTCGAATAGTAAATTATACACTGAGTATTAAATGATATAATAAAATTGAGCAACTTACATATTCCCACATCAACTTGAGATGGGTAGCATAAGAGATCGTTGACAATAAATTTTAATATTTACATATATGTAAATGTTAGAGAAAATATTGGTTAAAAGATTAAAATATCGTGTGGGCAGTTTCAAGTTCAAGCTGAAAAGTTGAAATGAAAGCTGTGTGGATTAGATGAAATAATAAAATAAAACCACCAATTTTATATTATACAATTTTTTTTTATAGAGAATAAAACAAAAAAAATATCAATACAAATAATATATTTTCGAGATGCAAATATCAATCCTTGTCCTTTCTCATAAACAATCCTTGTCCTTTTTCATAAACAAAGGAAGTTGCATAGAAACAAGTCCCTGATTTAAATGCAAGGAGTTTGTATTTGATTGATGAGCATAGGATATTTCTTGAACCCTGAGCCAAGAAGAGCAATAGTCATGATCGTAGTCATGGAATTTGCGTCAATAGTCAAAGGGAGCTTCAATTCAAATTTGACAAACAATTCAAATTGTGATGTTGATTCCTTCAAAGTTATCACTTCTATGATCAAGGGAAAAAAAATTACATATTTGACCTTCAATTCAAATTGTGATGTTGATTCCTTCAAATTTATCACTTCTATGATCAATGAAAAAAAATGGCACAGAAGAAATTGGGAGGTTCATTCTAGTCCAAGAATTAAATGGTAATGTCAATTTTTGTTGGATACTTTATGTTGACATAAAGGTTTAGTAATCTGATATAACAGATGAACAAAAATCAAATTGAAACGATCCTTACAACATAAAAATAATTTATATGAAAGTTTTATAGGCAGAGCAGGTTTCTGTTGACGTAATTTGGGACAAATACTTGGCAGAGTTCCCAACTTTCTTACCAAACTGAACATATTGTCAATTGAAATTGCCTCGACTGCAATCAATATGGAGAATCGTTGGTCCAGTCACGTGAGGCCCAAAATTCTACCAGGCGCCTGGAGGAATTGTTGGAGAAGTCACTTAAGGAGATTCAGAAAATAAAAGAATTCATTGAAGACAAAAAGAAGTTGTTGAAGCTTGTCTAGAAATTGCCTGACGAAGTTTCGTATAATATAATTCTTTCTTGACGAAGCTTCGTATAATATAATGCTTTCTTCACCCAAAGATATAATAATTATCGCTTGCAAGAAATTTTTCCAATTATTCCAAAAGAGAGTTTTATCAATTTTGTTTTGCATTACAAAATGGAAAATCCATGGCATGGAGGCGCAGGTCTTTCCAATCCAAGGTGCACAATATGCACGTTTGTCACCCACTATTGGATCTATAAAAATTATTTTGATGATATGTTGACTGATGCCAAAACACTGCAACAAGATATTGACAATCAACATATGATAAATTATGCAAAAGGGGCTCTTTAAAATTTGAAACTCTTTGATTCTGGTGAGTTGTGTATTTTTTTTTTTGTTTGTTTTTTCTCTCTTCTAAGTGCAGTTACAATATGAAGATCTTAAGAATGATGTTTCCTCATTTGTGTAGTCGAATAAGTAAGTTTTTTCCATTCAATACTTGAAGAAAAAGACATGAATGAAAAAGAAATGAAACAAATGCAAATTGATGAGGCTGGAGGAGAGAGTGTGAAGTTTTTGTACACTGCCTAGGTTATTAATGAAGATATGCATGCCCATTCTAGGGAACTTGTTAATCTCTCCCATTTCTACCCAGTAAAATCTCTCACCGATAGATTGGATAATTTCCTCTCCAATTCTAATTAGAGAGGAAAATATTTCTTTATCGATGTTTTGAAGATGGCCTACTTATATGAATTGAAGAAAACTAAATATACGGTTCATCTTTTTATTGTTAAGGATGATCCAAACAATGATTTATTTGATATAGCCTTCAAAGAAGTACAAGTGGAGAATCCATATATGGCTCATCAATTATCAAGAGATGTTATTACCCAATTGCTAAGTCTTCAATTGAAGGAGACGAGGTCAAGCTCATAACATAATTAGCTTCCATAGAAATGAGCAAACCATATAACTGTACCTGGTCACCCACTAAAAACATCAACAAATAGGCCACAATTATGAGGAGAGGTACTAGCATTTCACTGAGATCCACAACCTGCCTACGCGACACATTGTAAATGTAATCAATAAAATTAATATATAAATATATATTTATAATAAATAAATATAATAAAGATAAAAAAAAAATGAACATCAAAACTACTAAAGTAAATTTTTGTAATCCTTATTATTACAAAAGACAATGATGATGAAGTGGGGCTGCACACTTTCCATAAAAGTCATGCACTACCATTTGAAAACTGTGTTAAGCTTTTGCACTGCTTTTATGATGTGTAACATATCTTTTCCAACGCCATATATCAGGTTTTCCAGTGCCATGCATTAGGGTTATAGTCAATAGTCCTTAGTTCTTGTTAAATTATGAGTTTGATTTCTTATGCGGATTAATTCTTTTATTTTCTTCAACACTTTGATTCCATCTTAATACACTTCAACAATACCAAATCAAAATTGAATAGCAATAACTRTGTAGATGGGTAAGCATTCACATCAACAACACATATACCCTGGGAAAACCCTATATAGGGAGAAAAATCCCAGCAAACGATATTCCTTTATTTCATTAATAATGTAATATCACTTACAAATATCCACCATGAATGTTCTTCTCTTAAAGAGCTTGCTAAGATGACTCTGACTTGACAAAGACCTTGCTGAAATACACCTCTGATATGTTGCTTCTATTGTTGATATACAACACTGATATGCTTCTTTGGTATGTTGTCTCTTTATCACTGATATGCTCATCTATTTCTATACCCTTAACCTGCATATTAAAACTGTATTGAAGAGAGAGGTCGACCTCTACTTATATAGGCTGAAGAGGAGAAGAGGAGAGACTTCAAAATAGTAACACGTTTGCATAAGTTAATCATAACTCAGATTCATACTTTAGTTTGAACTTAGAACTAGACTTGAGATTGGTTACAACTCAACATTACACTTTAGTTCGAAAATAGAACTAGACTTGAGACTGGTATGCTTTAGTTCGAAAATAGAACTAGACTTAAGACTTCAATTGCAACTCAACATTACACTTTAGTTCTAAAATAGAACTAGACTTAAGACTTTAGTTGCAACTCAACAATACACTTTAGTTCTAAAATAGAACTAGACTTAAGACTTTAGTTGCAACTCAACATTACACTTTAGCTCAAAAATAGAACTAGACTTAAGACTTCAGTTACAACTCAACATTACACTTTAGTTCAAAAATGGAACTAGACTTAATACTTCAGTTGCAACTCAACATTACACTTTAGTTCAAAAACAGAACTAGAGTTAAGACTTTAGTTACAACTTGACTCTTTACAAGGGAATTCAAAATTATTTTCATGGTGAAAAATATTACATGTGCCAATGCACTAGATCAATAAATTTATATCATTTGCAATATTAGGAATATTGTTTGTTTCTAGCTCATAGGAATTTTATATTCAACCTAACGTTTGCTAGATGCCTTGACTTTTTCTCATGGATCACAAGGTTTGACTAGGCTCACATAGGTTGTATGTTCCCCCTGAATTTTGCACTAGCTTGTCTATGCTCACAGAGGTTTTATTTCCCCCCTGACTTTTGGACTAGACTGTCTATGCTCACAGAGGTTGTACATTCCCCCTGACTTTTGCATTAGACTCACATAGCATCTCATTCGTCTTGACTTTTGGTTAGACTCACAGAGGTTGTACACTCCCCCTAGATTTTGTCAATACCTCACAAGACTGGTTGATTCTCCAAATATCTCTGGCTAGCCTTAAGGTGGCCCATATGGCCTCTCATTGGAGAATGACTGTTGATGCTGTGAAATTTAACAGTTTTGACCATCTCAATGATAACCAATGGAAGGGATAAAAAATTGGAGAAGTAGCCTGACACGGTTTTATGGAAAAGATAAACCTCAACACATGTAATTTGTATGTGGACAGAGGTAATTTGTTGAACACAACACGTTTTTTCAAGGAATGTTGGCAACGAGGATTCTAGTTTGATTCTAACAAACACAATGGCATGCCTGCCTCTAATTTGATTCTACCATTGGATTTCATTTTTGGAAGGGTGGGGTTTTCTGTGGCTATCATGTTGGCTACTCTTGGGCTCAAACGAAACTAGCAGAACAACAGAAAATCCTGTAGCATAAAAAAGAACTAACATATACATACGTGTCAAAGCTGCCATTAGAGTTGCAAATTCTAGGAAGACTTCCCACATACTTATTGAAGGAGACTTGTTATCGAGGAAAGTTGACACAACATTTGAGAGGTTTTACATATTTAACAGATACATGTTATTCTTTTTCCAGGAATCAGAGGGAAAATATGATCTGAAGGAGGCTAGAGCTAGTTTTTCTCTCGTTATTTGTTTATTTGTTTGTTGTTTGGAAGGAAATAGGGAGGGAGATGGTTTTGTGGGAGCTGACATTGGTCTTGATTATGTCATAAGGATCTCTATTGCAGTTGATTATGTCCTGAGGATCTCTATTCTAGATCATTATGTCCTGAGGATCTTTGTCCGCATGCAACCAATTGCTTCTCTCTGTGGCCTGTTTCTTCAAAGTTGTGAGCGTTGTAGTTGATTATGTCCTCAGGATCTCTATCCACATGCAATTCATGAAAGCAACTTCTAGTTGATGTGCTTAATATAGAGGTCGATCGTGGCACTTGTAGGTGATCATTATCATCATCATATACTACATTATTTATATTGTAAGTTGATTGGGGTACAACCATGTTTAACCAGCTAAACCCTAGATTAGTATGTGTCCGACACCACAACGAGTTGGATTAATGGTGAATAACCTCAAATAGGTCCGCCATGGACACCCCGTCCATGAATATCCCACCTGAAACTAATCTTATGCTTAGATTTTTTTATCGATTCTTAGGTTTCCAGAGCACCACACAATGACCAACATAGGCATTCGTAAGGTTGCATCGCAAGTTACTACTCGTGCAACTTCTATACGTTATGGATCATAGTAAATCCGCATGAAAAGGGAAAACAACTTAAGGTATACCTAGATTTGTTTTTAGTGATTTCTAGCTACATTCAGCTCAGAAACATGACACGAAGTCGGAATATGTGACACACTAATGCATGCAAAAATTCGTTAGGTGTACTTCCTATAAAGTTGACACTGGATATTAGGGGAGAAGGAAGCTCTTTCCTTTCGTTTCAACCCTTACTAGGGAAGACGAAATCTATCAAGTGTTGAGTGGGATTGTGTTGGTTCACATATAAAATTAAATAAAAATTCTCTAAGTGACTACCCAACTTTGCTTGCCTTCCTACCAGTGAAGGAGGGAAATGCGGATTTCTTGAAAGTCGAAGAATTCAATCAAACTTCGGATGAAACCAGGAAGGAACCACATGAACAACAATTCAAAGCATCATCTTAAGGACAAAGTAAGCCAAGAAAGAAGGAGATAATGAAGGTTCAGGTGACGGGAAGATAGCCTCCGATAAGCCAGGAGAAAGGTATGCCATGGGTTCCGCTACTAAAATAAATTAGTCATTTTCTATTTTAAAATAATTTGACACAATAGTGAATAGGTTTGTTTCCCAACATTGATTTTTGTGCAGCTTGTGAAACTACTGCTATCACTACATGACTTCTTTGTTGTATCACTACATGACTTCTCTGCTCTCTGAAATCATTATGTCTGCAAATAAATTAGGAAAAATATTAAAAAATATTGCATGTCTCTATGTATACTTTTTCATAAAGAAAAAGCACTCAGTTTTTTGAAAAAGAAAATTCAGATCTCATTTCAATCTTACACAAAAATATACATTTAACTTTTCTTTGTTTCAATATAGAGATAGTTTTCACCTATTGTACCTTCGTTGTTTCAGTATACAGATAGTTATCACCTCCTGTATCTTCAAGAAGCTTGGGGATTCAGCTATAGCGCAAGAACATGTGAAAGACAACATCTAGACTGAGAACGAGAATGTGAAAGGAAACTTCAAGGATAAAAATGCAGCAGAGGGAAGGCTAGACTGAGAGTGGCCCTCATGATATGATTCGGGCCATGGTAAGGGGCCTGACCAGAATATGGTTGATTAGGTAAAAGAATAAGTATGAGGGTTTTGCATTGGATTCAACCTTGGCTATTAGACACAAATTCTGCATGAAATCCAGTGTGCACGATTGGACACGTAACAAATGGTAGGCAAAATGTCTATGTTATAAATATGGGTTAAGCACATAAACATTTAATGCCACGAATTAATGCTAGCCTAAAGGATATCATTAATCTACCTCACCGTAATGTAATGAAAATATATTTTTTCTTTTCTAAGTTTCAAATGAAACACATTGATATGAGGCCAAATAAGACCTCAATGTTTTCAATTGGTTAAACAAATGTGTTGTAAGTATTTAACCGGCTGACAAAAAGTGTTAAATGAAATATGACCTAAAAACATTAGGTTAAATACTTGGATTTGTGTGCCAGAGTAATAGAAAGATTGGAATTCGTTTACAATAATCCCTATTGCCTTAAGGCAGGGACAATTATGCAATTTAATGTGCATGTAAAATATCTACAGAAATTCTTCACCATTCACCATTGGTCTACGACATTGGTCCTTGGACGATTAGCGTGCTTAATATCATAAATAAGGTATAATTAATATAATATAACTAGCATATTTAAAAATATATATATAATATAATATAACTTATAATATACTTAGCATATTTTTGAAGTGAAGAAAGGAAATTCTTTAAAAAAATAAATAGTATATGTTTTTTTTTATTATCATATAGAATAAACTATGAAATGAAGATAATATTGAAAAGTAGGGTAATAAAAATTTTCAAATATATAAAAAAATAAAAGATTTTATGTGTATATTTTTTAAATCTAGATATTATCTCGAGTTATTTGTTACTACATAACTTGTTATTAAAACGAAATAAATATATAAAAAAATAAAAGATTTCATGTGTATATTTTTAAAATTTAGATATTATTTGGAGTTATTTTTTACTATTATAACTTATTATTAAAATTAAATAAAGCATAAGATAACATCCATTATTATCACATCACTAATATATTAGTTAATACAAAACTATATTATTGATGTTATTAGTCCTTGCCGAAGGCATAGAGGGACTATAGCGATTGATAATCCGTTGACTTCATATTAATGTCATTTGACTATAAATTTTTGCATCATCTGTATTGTTCGAACTATAGAAGTAAAAACATTTTTTTTATATATAATAAAAAAAACCTTATATGTCATTGTCTCATTGAAGAATATATTGGAGGTCTTATTGCCACTTCGTTGTTCCCAATGTTGTAAATGTTTAAATATCCAAAGTTTCGAGCTTAGACGCTCTTTTTTTATTTTTATTACATTTTTACTTAAATGTTTACATACCAAAAGTTATGAGCATCGACGTTGTTCTTTAATGTTTTTGTTATTTTTATTTCTATTGAAATGTTTACATACTGGAGGTCTAGAGCATTGACACTCTTTTTGAGGTACTTGAATAGGCATGACAACTTAAATGTTTACATAGAACGAGGTCCTTAAACAATTCTGACAACTTAAATGTTTGCATACCGCGAGGCCCTTAAATAGCCTGACGACCTGAAATGTTTACCTAAATAGGCTTCTCACAGTACATTTTTCCTCAAATTTTTCCATACAATGTTGCAGTGAATTTGGAAAATATTGTTGTCCACCGCCAGTGGCATAGCCATCGTATGTTTCATACTCCTTCTATGCTTGGAATACAAGTTTCTCATCATTGAAGATATATATATTGTTTACTAGTTCGATGGGGGCTTCTTGTTCCTTGGTTCGTCGGTTGTTGCTTGTTGTTGTTTGGTTCAAATTTGCAAGGTTGAGGACCTGCACCTACAGTTGAACCTATTGGTTCTTGTTGCTTGCTTTTGTTTGCTTCAAATTTGCAGGGTTGGGGTCCTGCATCCGTAGTTGGAGCTGTTTTTTTTACTTTACGTGGTCCAAGTCTTGCACCCACAATTCGACCTGCGCTTATGTCGTTCATCATCGTGGAGTAAGTTTTGATACCATAATTTCATTTGTATTCGTTCTTTGTTGTTTACTGTTTACAGTTTGCAAGTAAGAATGCTTAATTATTTCTACTCACATGGTCGTCATATGTTTCAGGTTTCTTCTGTGCTTGGGATGCAATTTGGTAATCATTGAATATACATATGTTGTTTATTGGTTCAGTGGTTGTTGCTTGTTCACTGGTTCCTTGGTTCATCTATTACTGCTTGTTGTTGTTTGGTTCAAGTTTGCAAGTTTGAGGTCCTGCAACTGCAGTTGGGCTTGTTCGTGCTTCCTCACTGGTTTTTTGCTTGTTGTTTTCTTTTGTTTGCTTAAGCTTTGCAAGGTTGGGGTCATGCGCTGACAGTTGGATATATTTTTTTTCACTTTGCGGTGTTCAGGTCTTGCACCCGCAAGTGGACCTGCAGTTCTATCGTTCATCATTAACGAGTAAGTTTCAGTAGTATACTTTTATTCATGTTCGTTGTTTACTATTTGTTGTTTTCATTTTTGCAAGTAAAAATGTTTAAGTATTTATTCATCGTTCTTGTCCTGCAGACTTTGCATAGGGGTTGGCATATATTTTTCTCATGCTCTTCAATTTTCCTTCGATTTTTTCTCGGGACTTTTCACCATGTCTATGCCAGTGACGTGTGCACAACTCTGACTGTCATTTTTCTAGCATTGCAAATTCCGGTCTTTTTTCGTGTGTGGCAAAGTCGAGATCTAATGCCTATTCGGTGCCCGCCTATCCTACTCTTAAATTTTTCTCCATTTTTTTCTCCTAACTCTGAACCATACCTACATGCCTTTGCAAAATGTTCTTGTAGAAGAAAAAATACTGAGATGGTGCTAGCAAGAGTGGTGTTCTGTGGATTGCAAATTGCAATATTCAATTTTTATGTTCGCGAGCAACATTGCTAGCATAATGAATGTGTTCTCAAATGCATCACACCATTTACATTTGGATGAAACCATTATCATTCTAGGATACTTCAATGTTGACATGCTACAAAATAGTGGCATAACAAATAATTGGACAACTACACATGCAATTATAATGTCCACTTTATTTTTGTTAAGATAAAACATGTGCAAACCACACTTATTAACCATATATGGTAAAATGTGCCCATATCACAATACAACCTCTTTATCCTATACACATACTGGTCTGACCATGATACAATTTGTCTTGTACTTGAAATATGAGATATACATCAAAGATATTGCAAAATTATATTTCCATGTCTCAAATCATATTTGGATACTTTGTTGCACAAAACCAAAATCATTTAGCTATGGCCATGCAATTTCTTAATATTTTCTAGCTTGTAATATATTTTGGACAGGAAAAATTCTATATAATTGCAACCATGGATCAATAAAAGCAAAGGTTCATGTTTCTAACTATATTTTATTCTATTCCTTTGATTCTCATTTACTGTATGTACATGTTACTTGTTCTCCCTTGTATACCAGCTTCCATTCATGTTCATTGTATTTTGTGCGTTCCCACATTGAAACAAACAGAATAGTTGGAGAAGACGAATGAGTCTTTACCGCAAATGTAGAAGAGGAGATACAAAGGTGCATGCTTTTACTCTTATTTCATATTCCATTGTTTTGCATTTCATTTATTGTCTGTATATGTGTTCTACTGCTTTGCACCTAATTTATTGTATGTAGATATTGCGTATCTTCCTACATAATAACTTATCTTCATGTCCTTTGTATTCTTTGTGCCGCTACATTGAAATAAATCGAACTTTGTTTATTTTTTTACATGTCTTCCTGCATACCAACTTACTTTCATGTCCATTGTATTTTTCTGCATTGCGACATTTAAAAAAACAGAATAACTAGAGAAGACGATAGACTCTTTGGCGCAAATGTAGAAGAGGATATACAAAGGTGCATTCTTCTAATCTTATTTCATATTCCATTGTTTAGTATTTCATTTATTGTCTGTATATTTGTTTTACTGCTTTGCACCTAATTTACTGTATGTAGATACTACGTATCTTCCTACATGGTAACTTATCCTCATGTGAATTGTATTCTCTTTGTTGCTACATTGAAATAAATAGAACTGCATTTCTTTTTTTACATGTCTTTCTACATACTAACTACCTTCATGTCCACTATATTTGTGGTATTGATACATCGAAAGAAACATATTAGTTGGAAAAGAAGATGAATTCTTATATGCCACAGTTGTTGGACACACCTACCACACTTAGAGGGGGGGTGAATGAGTGTCGGGCTCTTTTTCCCAAACCTTCCCTCTTGCACAAAAACTCATCAATTAACATTCAACATTTATTCATTACCCATTGTTTTCATTTATAACCAGTTAGATGTGAGCACATATCAGCAACATATATCAGCAATATATCATCAACAAGTCATCACCACAATGAA
>SNQJ01S0041264.1:68433-78953 GCA_010110895.2 Picea sitchensis | reverse complement strand
TCTTCGACCCTTTATGTGACATTCAGAACAATTATGGAAAATATACAATGCATATTCTTATTTAGTCCTTATGATGTTCATCTACACATGCTTGCATCAGAAAAAGTTGAACTTGTGACATGGCCATGAGCAGTCAATCATCGCAAACATCAACAGAATGACAAGGTCAAAGGTAAATATTCATACATTGTGTTCCTCATATGTTTACCAAACAAATATCCTGAGCTATTTATTCATCTATTCCATGATAAATATGTTGATGTCATATGCAACACATACTTTGGACTTCACAAGAGGAATCAAAGAGTGCAAGTGAGACACCGAACATAGCGCAAGTATCGTAGACTAAGAGGTTTGGTTGCAAAAATATGGCCTCCATACTTCATCCAAGTTGTGTGTCTACTTGTACATTTATGCCAGGAAAAAAGAAAAGAAAAAATAATGTAGACTACCATTCACATTACTTTTCCTGTTCAAAAAATGTCACCAGGTCTAAACTTATAATAGCCAAAATACTATCAATAGAGGGCTTGAACAACTGCTGAACTGGACAAGTGTTCATTTGGGACATAATGGTCTTCTATATCACCTACTTGGAAAATGAAAACAAAAGTAGATCCATTATGCGTGCTGACATGACAAACAACGAATCCCTAATGACAATCACACTGACTATTCCTACACAACTTATCCAGAAACATGGAGAAAAGATATTGCCAGGTAATGGGATATCCATTACAAATTGTAATATATTTCCCAAAATAGTATATGAACGTGGTGATTGTGATCAGATTATATTGCTCAACGAAAAAATTATTATGGAAAAAAATCCCGCAATTTGTTCAGAATATCGTTTAGTACCGGACAAAACAATCAGCCAACTTGCACATAGAAACGACACTTACCCAATCAGAACCATTGGTGAAGTTGTCACACTCGTGAGAAAACTTGGCTCGCAACACATTCTCCATATAAAATATGGATAATTAGACAATGACAAGGAAATGGTACCATTCTCCATATCCAATTTTATCATTTACTTTCACATGTCCATGTATCTCGGTTATGTTACACAACTATTGCATTGTTCCATGTTGCAGCTGCAATTGTTCGACACCTATTCAAATTTGTTTTCCTCAATGGAACAACAATTGCATAAAGAGAAATTTCCACTTATGATCTTCAAAAATATAACAAAGAAAAGAGATGTCAAAGAAAGGATCTTTCGCACAACCCAAGAAATATGTGTACCAAAATTACGAAAAGACATAGTACATGATCTCAATAAACCAACTATCTTGACAACTGTTGTGCGCATATATCTACAATTTCATCCTCACTTTGCTCATACAAATTGCCTTCACCAATTTTCTGCAACTTTTTTTGTTGTTGTGCAGTTGTATATTACATTGTTCAATATATTAATTGATATGCTCACCTACCTAGGTTGAGGGTGTTTTGGTTGCATTGAATGCATACTCGACCCCCTTCAAGCCTGTATGTGCCAAATGCAACTCTCATGGCTATTGCCTCTGCTTTCATAAATGATGGTACAATTGATTGTCTACGATGCAGTAACAAATTCCCTTACATATATAGGCATTTCCTCAATGCTTCTATCTGAACCGTGGGCAACAAAATCATACATTGTATAATTAGACAACCTCTGTTACAATATGTGTTTCCTGGGTTAGCAGAATTTTCATATGAAGCATACCTATAGAAAAAGGAAAACAATGTCTACATGTTGCGTGACTTTCGGGTCCATTGGAAATTTACCTTAAGTGAGGACAATGTTATACTGCATATCGACTGAAAAAAAATAAAAAAAATATTCATATCAAGCGTTGGCAGGAAACGAAAAAATATCATGTGTATCTGTCCATGCCACCCAATGAGGATATGAATAGATATTTGCAGTGCCATGGAAAATTGAACAGGAAACGCATAAGATTGTTCATTCTAGAAATGGGAAGCATGAGGACAAACCCCATACAAAGTATCCAACTATGAATAAATCAGGCCCATCCTTTGAACCGTCGAAATGGCTTACTCCTCTGAACATAACCATCAGGAAATTCCAATAATATTGGAAATTTGGCATTGTTAAAACTGGTAGATATAGAACATGGCACTATCAGAAGAAAATGTCCATAGTGATCTTTCTTCATGGTAAAATAGTAATCGGAAAGTTTCTTGTTCCCCATTTGGGGGTTTGGTTATAGCCAGGATACAATGTTGAATCTCCGTTGGTTTTGCATTGTCTTATGTTTGGAAGACTTTTGTTCATGTGATTTCCTGCTGTAGTTTAGGGTTCTCATGGGCCCGGTTATTTTCTTATGGGAACATATACCACATGTAAGAGAAAATCAATGCCATGTGTGTTTTTTTATATCAAATTGTTTGATGCATAGGTCATTGTGTACTGCTCTATGGACCCTTGTGGGATCTCACTTGGCGCCTTCTATGTTCATGCGTTTCCTTGTGCCTCAACTTTCAATAAATTTTTTGTTTACTTGGCTCTTGGTTGTATGCTTCATTTTGGAAAATTAATGATACATTCAGGATCTTGGTGGTTTTTCTATGATATTAAAGAATATACAGGACCTTCTTTTCCTTTTAATATAAGCTCTTTGACGCAAATGTAGTATGTGGCTCATTTTAGCACTTTTACTTGATCGATGAACTTACCAAAATATATCTTCAGTAATATTTTGAAATAAAAGGATATATACTACGTGAAGTCCAATAGAACTATCATATCAACGACATAAAATTAAAATTAAAATTTGTCTTAAAATTCAAATTCGTTGTTGTTATACTTACGATGAAGTTGACAGTACAATAATTTTACTTAAACATCCCAAAATTGATTTTCCTGTGTCTTTTTGATGTTTCTCTTATGCAAACACATCTTGGAAACTATAAGCATGGCTCGCTTTATATATTCCTTGATTGAAGAGATTGTTCACCTGTTTAATGCACTTCATAGTTATTGTTAAGATCATCAATGGGAATTTCTTACACCAATTCCTGCTTCCAAAAATTGCCATCCCCTTTCTTTTTTCCCTCTGCCTTCCCTTTCTGGTTACTTAGTCGTTTTTTCGAAAAATGTCTAGGTGCACGGGTTGGTGGATTCACGTGTTCATATTTCCACTGATACTTTTATATCACGAGTCCGACCGACTGCTTCCCCATTCCATATTCTGCAAACTTTTTGGATCGTGGGTTCCCGGGTAGGTGGGCTCAACATTGTGTTTCCATTGTTCTGCCACCTGTGAACAACACTTGGACTTCCCCGATCTACAAATTGACAACCAAATTCCCCTTTATTTTTCTCCTCTACTATCCCTTTCTGGTTACTTAGTCATTTTTCCAAATGTCTCATGCTTTTATATACAACACATGAAGTTCCGCAATATACAAATTGACCGTCGAAGTCTGTCATTGTCCCTTCTTCTGTGTTACACATTTTGCAATCAAAAGTTGGGATACATACAATTTGACCATCGGGCCCTCACGTCTCCTGAGTAGAACTTATGGCCCTGTTTTCAAGCCTGTCAATATGCCCTATTTCGAGTATGTCTCATGCTTTTATATCACTAGTTCGACCAATCGCTTCCCCATTTCATACTTGGCCACTATTTCCATCACTGGTTCCTGTCCAGGCTTGCTCAATATTGCACTTCCATTGCCCCGCGACCTACAAACAACATATGAAATTCTACGATATACAAATTGATTGTCGAAATCAATCATTGTGCCATGTTCCGTGTTACACATTTTGCAGTCAAAAGTTCGGAGACATACAATTTGACCATCGACCCCTCACGTCTCCTGAGTATAACTTGTGACCCTATTTTGAAGCCCGACTGACTGTTTTCCATACTTGGCCATTTCTTGGAATATATTTCGCGGGTTGGAAGGTCAACGAAATGTGAAATGTTTAACTTGCTCTTCGCCATCCCTGCCATATTTGCACTTCTTTCTAGATATGCAATTATTAAGATTTAATGCTAATATCTCATCATGCAGGAACCATTAAGATTGTCATTAATGTCTGAAAGGCTGGAGCATATTTGTCATTAATACGAATTAAACCAAGATTTGCGGAGGGTTGTGTTATCCTTTCCAAGGGTTCATTTCAAGCATCATGCAGTCTCTTTCGCGCATCGTCTGATTGGCGGCTTCACGAAATATCTAATCCTTAATCACTCTTCACCATCACTGCCACCTTCACACTTTTTTCTAAATATGAAATTAGTAAGTGTTAATGGTAACAACTCATTACGCATGAACCGTAGAGATTTTCATTGATCATCAAAAGGCTTGAGGAGATCTCCCATTGATACACATTAAACCAAGATTTGCGGAGGGTTTTATTATCCCTTTCGACTGTTCATTTCAAACATCATATGGAGCAAACAAACATTCTCGTTAACTTATGGCATCATTTCGACAATAGTTTTTTCCAGATACAGTAAACACCTTCGGACATGATGACCAGAATATCCATTTCTCCAGGGCATATTCTTACTACTCATCTCCCTCCCCCTATAACAAAAAAAGGAGATGGTCCCTTGGTGCACCGAGAGATATATTTCAAGCCAAATAATTCCAAGGCAACCCCGCCTACTTAGACAGTTTGCCTGCCTGCATTGATGGATGGCGCAGAGGTTGATGCGGTCGATTTTGAGCCGGAAGAAGATGATATGATGGACGGTGATACGACGATGGATGATGGAAATGTAGACGTTGTTCCCACTCCTACGCCCAAATTGAAATCAACCATAACGGGGGGCACTTTTTGGCTCGATGATGGCGGCCTTGAAAAGACCAAAGGAAGGGGTTTCAGAAAATAAACCGACATGAACGTAATAGTTTCTTTGCAGCTTGAGAGTAGGAATTCTAAAGGCCCAAATTAGTCAGTTCTGGGCAGAAGTCTTTCACTTTAAGGAAATGGTCTCTTGATGCTCCCTATTACACCTCAAAATTACTCACTTCGATAGTGTTGCAAGTGTCGCCATTACAAGTGTTGTAAGTGTTGCATCTTGTCCACAAGTGTCGCATATTGACTACAAGTGTTGCAAGTGTCACAAACATCATACTTCCATCTTTCCCATGTTGTGCCTCTAACGACATCATAAGGACCCTTAGGACACCTCAAAGGCTAGTTTGGAAGAAGAGAAATCAGTTGACAGGGAGTACAAACCTTTTGCCATTGAAAGAACCACTAATAAATTAATTTTGGAGAGGATCACTCCCCTACCCACTTTTAGGGAGTGTTGGCACTCCTTGAGCCTCTTTGGGGGAGTGCTTGAGTTCCCTGTACACCCTTTTGGGGGAGTTCTACCCTTTGTTTTTGGCAAATTCTGGGTTTGTTTAGTAAAATAAAGGAAGAATCCCTCAATTCTTGAAGGTAGTTGGATTCGAATAGATGGTCAAGGAATGATCTCAAGGAAGATCCTCAACTGAAGGAGAGTAATCCTCAACTCATCCCAAAGATCTGTCAAGTGGTTGGACCTCTCCAAGGTTATATAAGGAGGCCTTCTCATGGTGAAAGGTACATAGAAACGATTGGAGATGTGAAACTTATTATCTCATGCGTGAGATGTCATCAAAGCAATCAATGTAGATTACTTGAGCAAAGGGGTTGGACAAGGAGAACTGGAAGAAGTTGTTCACCTTCATTCAAAGGATTGTAAGTACTTTTACTTGTTCTCATTAATAATCAATGCTTGGCCTATTTCTTTCAAACTTGTGTTGGTTCCATATGAATTTGTCTGCAGTAGATGGATTTATATTTGAGCTAATATCAATAGAGTAGGAAGTCCATTGTATCTTTTTATTTCCTACAGGACCTATCAGGGAGCTCAGGATCGAAGCTGAGACAGGACTTTGCAAGGACAAACGTCACTAATAAGGCACATATCTTTCTCCTTCTATTTCATTCATTAGCTTGATTAGATCTAAAAGGAATTCAGTGTCCATGTTAAGCACTTTTCTTTCTTGGTCTTAGGAGTCTAGAGACCAAGAGGGAATCCACTTGTCCATAGGGGGATTCACCTACAACACTCCCAGAGATATATTTCAAGGAAAATAATTATTCAATTGCGACACCACTCTCATTTTCTATGGATATAAAATTAACATCTTAGGGGATGAGGACCATAACTACCACTGGTGCAAGGCATGTTCCTACTACTCATCTCCTTCTGTCCAGAAGGAAATAATTTGGGCCTCTAGAATTGTTCATGCAACCTATGTCTCTGAAGTCTTTTCCTGTAAGGAGGGGGTCTCTTGGTCCCCTCCCACCCAAAATGAATTAATTTGACCTCTCGAATTTCTCATGCAGGCTGTGTCCCTGAAGTCTTCAACTGTGAGGAGGTTGTCTCTTGGTGTGTCCTCACTTTTAGTTTCAGGATCTTTCGCTTGCCCTACAACATTTTTCATCTTCTTCCTCATGAGAAGCTTGTGAGAACTATCAATTTTACTGCGAGGATGGGTTCTTATGTCCTCCTTCATTTGAAAATTTATGGGTTTCTTTCTTACTAGGGTGGGTTATTGGAGCGATTCTACAGGATGTCGTGCTCTTGGCAATGGTGGCCACGGATTGGAAACTCTTCTCACCGGGGCCTTTTCCCTGTTATTTGTATAATTCAGTGGTGCCTTGCAATGTCTCCAGGTCTCCAGCATCAGGAGCAAGAGTGTTGTTCACATGCTTCAAGCCAAAGAATTATTCAATTGCGGAACCACTCTCATGTTTCTTTGTCGCCTCAGGTCTTCCGCAAGATATTGAGATTGCGACAGCAGACATTGACCTTCCGATGAGAATACTGCAAGGACTTCCTAAAAAAACATGGTATTGAGTTTTGTATGCATGTTGAAGAGCATCTTGATGGCTCCTGCATCTTGTCCCATTAGAGGAACAACACAGAATTGTATGCATGTTTTGTTTTTTTTTGTAGACCATGTACCTGTATTTATGACAAATATGTTCAATGCTTCAATGAAAAGAACCGAGTCCAATGTCTATGGATAGATATACACTGCCCAATATGTTTTTTTTTATGGATTTTCTATTAAAAACATTTCCTTGGAATCTTGGTTGTTGCTTCTTTGCTGGATTTAACACCTCTTCTCGTTAGCATGGTTCAATAGTCTCGTAGTTCTTGAATATTATATTGGCTCAAGTAATTTGATCTAATATGGAACATTGAACAATTATATGACAATGCATTGTGTCGATCCCATCAGGATTATATGGAAACATAAATGAATTTTAGACAGTTTCAAACCAACATTCAATTCTATTTGTAATGAAGATAGAACATAGCAACATTAATTCACGATGCGGTAGTTGGGGCCCCTCCCTAGAAATTTTGTTTTCATCTCAACCTTGCTGAGAAAAAAAATTATTATTTCCCTTTTGCTTCCTTGATTCCTTTAGTCCAAAAGGAAACATTTTATTAGTTGTCCATCCCCTGGCCTCTATTTGAGCACTTTTTACTTTATTAGTTAAATTACCAAATTTCTTCTTCACGAATTAAAAAAAGAAAAAAAAATAAAGAAACTGATCTATGGTGGCTGAAGTCAAATGGGACTATGAAATCAACCATAATATTAAAATTCAAGATTGTCATTGTTGTTTCTAGATATGCAATTATTAAGATTTAATGATAACAACCCATCATGCAAGAAGTTTAATACTTAAGATAATATGTCAAAGTCATTGAAGAATGTATCAAGAACACAATTACTCCCACAAGTTGCAATAAAAACAAATCTTCAACAAATCATTTGCTCACACCCTTTTTAATGGTACAAGCACAATAGAAAACAAGTAAGTGGATAAAATATTAGACTAGAAAATGATGGTTTTGCAACAATGGGGCTTGTTTGAGATCAATTTCCGCTTACAAAAATTACCCTCCGCTTTTATATTTTCCCACTCTTTTATCCCCTTCTTTTCCCTCTTCTATACTTAACCAAATTCCCCTTTATTTTTCCCCTATACTTTCTCTTTCTGGTTACTTAGTCATTTTTCTGAAAATGTCTTGTTGTGCGGGTTGGCAAATTCATAGGTTCACATTTTTATTCATGCTTTTATATCACGATTCCGACCGAGCATTTCCCCTTTCCATACCTAGCCACTTTTTCAATCGCGGGTTCCCACACAGGTGGTCTCTAAATTTCACTTCCATTATTTCGTGACCTACAAACAACACTTTGGCTTCCGCGAGATACAAATTCACTTCTGGATTCCCACATCATCCCCTCTTCCATGTTACACATTTTTCACTCAAAATTTTTGATACATACAATTTGACCATCAGGGCCGCAAGTCTCCTTGAGAAATCTTGTGACCCTATTTTGAAGCCCGTCTAACCACTTTCCACACTTGGCAATTTCTTGGAATCCCTTTCGCAGATCGTTGGGTTGGTGGGTTCGTGAAATTTCCAATTCCTAGTTGATGTTTCCTGTGCCCCCCACCTTCACACTTGTTTCCAAGTATATGTAATAATTATACAACTTCTCCAGAAACATGCATAAAATATCTTGCCAGGAAATGGGATATCTATTACAGATTTGAATGTATTAGCCCTTCTTTCCCCTCTTCTATACTTAACAAAATTCCCATTTCTTTTTCCCCTCTACTTTCTCTTTCTAGTTACTTAGTCATTTTTCTGAAAATGTCTAACTGCGTGGGTTGGCARACTCACAGGTTCACATTTTCACWMKTGCTTTTATATCACGACTCTGACCAACCGCTTCCCCATCCCATACCTAGCCACTTTTCCGATGGCAGATTCCTGGGCATGTGAGCTCTAGATTTCACTTCCATTATTTTTTGACCTGCAAACAACACCCAAACTTCTGCGATATACAAATTTACTGCTAAACTCCCACATCATACCCTCTTTTGTGTTACACAATTTTCACTCAAAAGTACTGAGACCCACAATTTAACCTTCGAGTCCTCACGTCTCTTGGGGAACTATTTTCACCCCATTTTGAAGCCCGCCCATCCTCTTTCCATACTTGGCCACTTCTTGGAATCTCTTTCGTGGATCGTCGAGTTGACGGGTTAACGAAATATCCAATTCCTAATTGATGTTTCTTGTGCCCACCACCTTAGCACTTCTTTCCAAGTATGCAATAACTAAGGTTTAATGATAACAGTTCACCATGCCTCTAGGATACAATCATACTGTTGTCCCTATACAACTTGTCCAGAAACATGCAGAAAATATCCTGCTAGGTAATGTGATATCTATTACAAATATCAATATATTAGCGAAAACGAGTCCCATCGACCGTTTCCCTATTCCATACATATCGAATTTTTCTCTTGCAAGTTCTCAAATAGGCGGACTGCACTTCCATTGTTCCCTGACCTACAAACAACACCCTGACTTCCACGATATACAAATTGACTTCCAGACTCCCACATCATCCCCTCTTCCATGTTACACATTTTTCACTCAAAAGTTCGGATACATACAATTTGAGCATCGGGGCCTCACATCTCCTCGGGAACCCTTGTGACCCTATTTTGAAGCCCTTCCGACCGCTTTCCAGACTTGTCCATTTCTTGGAATCTCTTTCGCGGATTGTCGGGTTGGTGGGTTCAGGAAATTTCCTATTCCTAGTCGTTGTTTCCTGCATCCGCCACCTTCACACTTCTTTCCAAGTATATGCAATAAGTATACAAATTCTCCATAAACATGCAGAAAATATCTTGCCAGGAAATGGGATATATATTACAGATTTGAATATATTATCCCTTCTTTCCCCTCTTCTACACTTAACCAAATTCCCATTTCTTTTTTCCCTCTACTTTCTCTTTCTGGTTACTTAGTCGTTTTTTCAAAAATTTCTAACTGTGCGGGTTGGCAAACTCACAGGTTCACATTTTCCCTTGTACTTTTATATCGCGACTCTGACCGACCACTTCCCCATTCCATACCCAACCACTTTTCCGATCGTGGATTCCCAGGCACGCATGCTCTAGATTGCACTTCCATTGTTCTGTGACCTACACACAACACCCGGACTTCCACGATATATAAATTTATTGTCGGACTCCCACATCATACCCTCTTCTGTGTTACACAGTTTGCACTCAAAATTTCTGAGACCTACAATTTGACCATCGGGTCCTCACGTCTCTTAGGGAACTATTGTCACCCCATTTTGAAGCTCGTATGTCCGCTTTCCATACTTGGAAATTTCTTTGAATCTCTTTCGCGGATCGTCGAGTTGGAGGGTTCACGAAATATCCAATTCCTAATCGTTGTTTCCTGTGCCCACCACCTTCACACTTATTTCCAAGTATGCAATGACTGAGGTTTAATGCTAACAACTCACCATGCCTTGAGGAGACAATAATACTAATTGTCCCTACACAACTTGTCCAAAAACATGCAGAAAATATCCTACCATGTAATGGGATATCTATTACGAATATCAATATATTAGCAAAAATGAATCCCAACCATCGTTTCCCTATTCCATAC
>SNQJ01S0041264.1:46738-68423 GCA_010110895.2 Picea sitchensis | reverse complement strand
TGAAATAGACAAATATTATTCAGAAAATTGATACCCTATTTTATAGGGTCCTAACAGAACCAACATTTGCAGAGGGTTATATTATCCCCTCCAGCTATTCATTTCAAGCATTGTTTGGAGAAAACAGACGTTCTCATAAACTTATGGGCACCAACTCGACAACAATTTTGTGGAGATACAGTGAACATCTTAGGGGCGCGATGACTAAAACTTCCAATGGTCCAGGGCATATTCTTACTACTCATCCCCTTCCGCCCAGAACAAAATAATTTGGACCTCTGGAATTGCTCGTTCAGGCTGTGTCCCTGAAGTTTTTGACTGTAACGAGTTGGTCTCTTAGTGTGTCGATAAATATATTTCAGGCCAAATAATTATTCCATTGTGGGACCAATCTCCTGTTTCTTTGTCACCTCAGGTGTTCCGCCAAATGTTAAGATTGTCGGAGCCAACATTGACGCTCAGAAGAGAAGAATCCAAGTAGTTCCTAAGAAATCATAATAATGGGTTGGACCTATTTCCTGAATTCCTAGAAGACCCAATGATAGTTCCTAAAGATATCACAATCTTACAGATTAGTTCATTTAGAAATCCATTCCGGGAAATTGCTTGGTTGTTTACAAGAATAACAGGACATGAATCCACATCAGCTATTTCCCGCATGGTTCTTTATATTTTGTATTTCACAGTCAAGGAACAAACCATTTTTGATTGGGGGAAGCTAATTTCCCTTGAAATATGTTCCCAATTGTCAAGCTTCAAAAAGGAGAAGAAATTTTATATGTCATCCTACTTGGTTTCCACGATAGCGCATTGCTATCCGTTTCCAAAATTGTCTCTGCCCAAGACGGTAAACTAGGAATTCAACCCAGTAACCTTCTGGTACCAGGCCTTGTGGAGGCACAAGGCCTCCCACTGTTTTTATGAGGTTTTTAATGACTTTGTCTCTGTTTTCAAAGTTTTATTATTAGGAAAGGATGCTCCCCACATGTCTGACTAGCCAACCAAGTTTTTGGACAGGAAGAGGGCACTTGAACAAATGGAGAATTGTAGTGTGATAAGGATTTTTGGCTCCAAGGAAAATCCTTCTCTCCTTCCATATCACATTATAGACATAATGTTTGTTATAGAAATAGTAAGGCAATAAAACTATTGGTTGCATCTATTCCATGAGAAGAGAAAAAACAGTTCATTCCTCTTCCTTGGAAAGTCAGGGACTTTGTGTTGAGGAACGTCAACAAAATTGACGAATTCACAGCCCATTTCAACAACTTGAACCTAAGATATGCTAAAAGGATAAGAGGGTTCGACCCTAATGGATTTTTTTTAGAACATTTTATTGCAGTTGGCTTCAACAATTTTTTTTTCTAGAGACACTTGAGCGAAAACATAGACACTAACAACAACACTCCTGCTTCTAATACCGATGACCTAGACACATTGCAAAGAACCATTGGATTGTACAAGAAACATGGAAAAGGCCCCGGTGAGAAGAGTGTTCAATCCCTAGATACCACTCCCAAGAGTACGACATCCCGGAGCATCGATCCAACATCCCACCCCAATAAGAAAGAAACCCAAAATTCTTCAAACGGAGGAGGAGATAAAAACCCTCCTCACGCTAAAATTGATAGTTCTCACAAGCTTCCCATGAAGAAGAAGAGAAAAAAAATTGTAGGGCAGGCAGAAGAGCCTGAAATTGAGAGTGAGAACATGGAACTTGAGATTGATTTGGATAACGTATTCTGCAACCTTGATCAGCCCGAAGACGCGATCCAGCATAGTCTCCCAATGGAAATAGATGAGACCGGAATTTTTTATGAAGATGAATCCTTCGTATTCCAGAGCATTGTTTTTGACAACGATTCTAAAATTTAATTATTGAAAAGAGAGATGTAAATAATAAGAAAGGGACATACCGTTCAAATATTAACCTTGGGAACATGTGGGCGTCCCAAATCTCATAACTTCACTGAGAAACCAGAGGTGCTCTTGATGATTCCATTGGAGACATTGAGGCCGAGAATGCTAGACTGAAGGACCGAATAAAGGAATTGGAGGAATATTTGATTCCTATGCCATTTCTTGCCAATCCTTTAGCAATAGCCATGCCTTCCACCCCTGCAGTCAAGTTAAAAGGACCCTCCATCCTCCTTGCATCATGTAGAGGCTATGTGGATAAGAATATCAAGAAAATAATGGAACTGATTACTGAGGCCTGGGAAACATCACAAAGTATGGCTTCCCTTGGAACGAGGGCACATGATTTGCACAAGCATTTGTAGGAAGATTTTAAAAATGAAGAACATTTCTATTTAGACACAGTAATTCCTTTTGGCACCCATGTCAACAACATGAAAAATACGATAAGAAGACAAGATCTCCCCTCCCAAAAAAGGATCACTCAATTAAATGCATGCTGGAAAGAGAAAGTGAAGAACCTGCATCTCAATGTCCAATCATGTGAATAGGCAATATCAAAGAAAGAAAAAATATTTAGAAACCTGACCGAAATAGACTTAGCAGGATGGACCAACGAGGTCCAAGACCCCAACTTAATCATCAACTCCTTTCCCTTAACTAAGAAATCCTTCGATAAACAAGTTGATATTTTTAAGGGGTTGTCTTTAGAAAAGTTTTACAACATTCTTGAATATGGTGAAGCTGACGTGGACAACTGGCTAGTCAATTATTTAGTACAAAATGAAGAAATTGATCAGGCTTTGCATAATATTTCTATCGATATAAGGAAATTGGAAAAGGAATTTTTCAACATAAAAATCCGGGATGAGATCAACATGGCCCCCTTGAGAGGCTACATTGAAGAATGGGTCCAAAGGGAAATGGAGCAGGTCACCGATGAAAGGCAACAGGCAGTTGGCATGATTCCAGTAGTCGTCGGCGATAGCAATAAAAAGGCATCAACAAGAAAATAGCAAAAGCGGTGATATGTACCATCACTGTAATTCTATACTGATCACATCCTTCTTTGTGTATCAATCTAGTTATTCCACCTTTTTAAACAGAAATGTCTAGCCAAAGACCGATACCTTCCAATTTCTTATTTTCAGGTATTTCTCTCCACCGTCCCCCACTTTTTCTTTCCATAGTCTTATTTCTTGTACATATTTCTTTTATGGTCCACAGGATCCCCAATCCCACTCTACATGACAAACACATTTAAATTTCCAGGAAAATGTAACAGACAATATTATTTTTTGATATATTTCAAATAAAATTATTTTTATCTCCTTTTATATTTATGTGCTCATAAATTTTTATCTTCAACTATGTTGAATGTCAATAAATTGTGTTGATTTAATTTGAGTGTAACTTTATATGTGTCTTCTGTATTTTATCCTTTTCTCCTGCTATGCATATAACTTTATTTTTCTTGGGACATATAGAGACACACAAGCTTGATGATCTATGAAAATTGTACTTAACTCTAACTAGTTGGAAGTATACGGATATCATTATGAATGAATTTCATAAATACATTGAAGAGATAAAACATGCAAGGTAGGAAGGGAAATTTCTAACATAGAAAGTCACACTACTGGTAAGAACAGAGATTTCGAACATAGCAAGATGGATTATATACTTTCAAAAACTAAATGGGGCTCTAGAGGCCATGTTTCATTTCCTACATGGATACCACCTGTGCTTCATGCTACTTGCCACGTCTCCACTGCAGTTTCCATCTTCCTCCACTACTTTTTCCCCATCCATGTGCATTTATTCCAATACTACGCTGCCATGCAACACTTGTTTAAAACTAAATTTACATTCATTATTATTAAGATAAATTTTACACATCTTCACAAAAGATAAAATCTCTAGATATTGTTTATGTTATCTTCTAATTATTTTGACAATCACTATACTAGTGTACCCAACTATATTTGGAATGTTTAAAATTTTCCTATAAAATGAGAAGTATTTCAATAAAAATATTAATTCTATAAGATAAGTTTAACCAAGTTCTGGATATCATATGATTTTTCCGTAGTAACCTCACTTATGAGAAGATGGGAGGCTGGGTATTTAGTGAATAATAGTGAGTAACTCAAATCATCTTTTAATCGTGGAAGATAGTATAAAATTTTGATATAGGAAACATGTTAATGATCCTTCTATAGTATTTCCATTGTCTTCTCCATGCCAAAGTGTCCTTCCACATGACTATAGTGGGATTCCCAAATCAGCTTCGCATGCTCGCTTGAAGGAATGCGAAGATGAACCAAATGGCATAGTATTCCATCCTGAATATGGAAGTCAGAAACAACCGTTCTTGTTCCCAACATTTGGTAGGTTGTAGCGAAGTCAGGATCACTATCATAAAGTTGGGACCCAAAGGTCTCTTGCCTTCAATATTCGAGCATTGTGGTTAGTGCTGCAACTAGAGGTCGACTGAGGTAATCTGCAACATGATTGGTGCTCCATTTCTTATACTCAATGTTGAGGTGAAACTATTGCAAGTATGTGGACCACTTTTGATGGCGGTCATTCTATGATTTTCCTTATGTCTACATGAACTGTAGAGGTTTGTGATTTGTATGGATGTCTATCTCCTTCCCTAGAATGCAATGCTTCCATCTGCGACATGCTTGTACAATGGAATAAATTTATTTATCATAGGTGGGTACTCATGGATGACATTTCAGAGTGTCTTACTATGATAGGCCACTAGATGACTTTGTTGAATGGGAATGACACCAACAAAATAATCAGAAGCATTGATCTCAATCTCAAATGGTTGTTCTAGATAGGGTAAGGAGAGCACCAGGGCTAAACATAAGTGACATTTTATATCATCAAATCTATGTACTATGATCTGCCCCACACAAATTTGTCTTTTACACCACCCTTGGTCACTTCGCTGAGATCCCATGTGGTATGGGAGAACCCTAATACAAACCCACGAGATAATTTGGGGAGGCCTACGAAGCTCCAAAGCTCGATGAGTTTTGTTCAGGATGGATAGTCACAAATGACTTGGATCTTGGCTGGATCGACATGCACACCATGCTCATCTACAATGTATTTGACGTATTAGACTTTGTTCATGTCTAAGTATAATTTCTACAAGTTAACATATAACTTGTGTTGTCGTAGAGTGTAGAGGACTAGTTTAATGTGCTACAAGTGTTCTTCCCAACTCTTGTTGAAGATGAGGATCTCATCCAAATATACAACCACAAATGAATTGGTGATGGGCCGCAAGATGTCATCCATAAACCTCATGAAGGTGGTTGGTGAATTCATCAATCCAAAGGGCATGGCTAACCACTCTAAAATACCTTCTTTAGACATGAAAGCAATCTTCCATACATCAGTCTATTCTATGGGGACCTGGTGGTAGCTACACTTCAAATAAATCTTACTAAAATAATTTCACCCCTTGAGATGGTCAAGAAGGTCATCAATTTGGGGAATTGGGTACCAATTCCTTAATGTGATTTTGTTCCAGGCTTTGTAATCAATACAAAGTCTCCAGGTCTCATATTTCTTTTGTACAAGCACGATTGGGATTCCACAGGGTGAGGAGCTTGGTCGAGTGTGCCCTTTTTAGAGAAATGATTGGATATGGCACTTGATTTCCTCATTTTCCAGGAGAGAGTGTTGATACACTAGCCTCATTAGGAAAATCTATTCCAAGAGTTATCTCAATTGAATTATTGACCTGATAGTGTAAAGGCACCTTAGTACTAGGTGAGGTGAAGATGTCCCAATATTATTCCACAACCTTGTCCACTTATGCTGCGTAGAGGAGTCTTGTGTAGAGGCCATGGATGTAGCCCTGACATTTTCTCACTCTGAGGGAGTGAGAGCAGCAGAGGAAAAATTTCCTATTCTGGGAGATGACTTTCTTGCACTGCTTAGATGAGACTAAATAAATTGCGGTAGGTGGAGATACCTCTCCCGGATCCTATACAATTGTCTTCACATAGTAACAATGACACTATTAGGTCTAGAATCATATACATCATGATTTTTCTGAGGATATGGTTGGCCTAGAGCTAGCATCTGGAAACTTCTAGTGGGAAACATCACAAAATACATCATCCTTGAAGGGCTTGATGCTATAGGGAAGGCAACAATGTTGGTTGATCTGGAGATCTTGTCCTTGGTTGAGCCACCTGATGTATTTTGGCATGGAGTGTGAGGTGTTTTCAAAGAAACTCAAGCCCTTCACAACATCCAGCGAGAGTAAGGAGTTATTTTGGCTTATGCTATAAATAATGAAATTTAATGGAGCACCATTCACCCACATCTACAAGAGAAAAAGGTCATCACCTTCCTCTAGCTCCCTCGGGTTCATTTGGATGGATCTTGGCTGTAGAGATTGTGGTCATGATTTTTACAGATATATGGTTGGCCTAAAATAACATCACAAACTTCAAGTGGGAAACATCACAAAATACATCATCCTTGAAGGGCTTGATGCTATAGGGAAGGCAACAATGTTGGTTGATGCAGAGATCTTGTCCTTGGTTGAGCCACCTGATGTAGTACAACTGTAGATGTGGTGTTTTCAAAAACTCCAACTGCTTCACAACATCCACTGAGATGAGGTTATTTTGGCTTATGCTATAAATAATGAAATTTAATGGAGCACCATTCACCCACATCTACGAGTGAAAAATGCGCTCACCTTCCTCTAGCTCCTCCGGTTCATTTGGATGGATCTTGGCTGTAGAGATTGTGGCACTATGTTCTACATCGATGATACACTTGGCCTTGTCTAGATCTGACCCAGAGTTGGAGCCTGGATCTAACTCTGAGGCTTTCATCTCAACCACTAATGACTACTTCATGCGACATTCATCGGTGTTGTGTTGGGGGATTTTATGGAATTCACACCACTTCCCAATGTTTTTCTTTGTCTTCCCATTACCATTCTTTATTTTCGGCTTGGAATGGTTGTCTTGAGATTGTCCATCCTTGCTCTATCCTTTTTTTTTTGTGTTGGGGATTCCTTTTCCCAACTTCTGTTGTGATGCATTTGTAGATCCAAACTCTCGCTTATTCCTCTTCTTAAAATTTTGCTTGATTTTGACAACATATCGATAAGCAGCTCCCAGTGACGAGATGTCCAAAAACTCCATTTCTATTTGGATGCACCTGTGTGGAGCCCCATGGTATTTTAGAACCAGTTGTCACTCGGAGTCTCTGATACCTATCTTGGTGAAGAAGGTATGGAAGGTATTTGTGAACTCCAACACTATTTATTCCCTATATTGATGTAGTGTGGTTCATATTGTGTATTGGTCGTCATAGTTTCCAATAGGGTAATATTATTCCTTGATGGCATCCATAAAAGTGTCCCAAGTGGGATCGACCCTAAATATTTCAAACTCCTCTATGGATTTGTTCTCACAGTAAGTCTCCCACCAATGTTTTACATGGGGGATCGCCTTAAGGAGCGCAAATGTGATATTTTCCCAATCGGAAAAAATGTGGATAGAGAAATAACCTTAGAGTAGATTTAACCATTTTTCCAAAGCATACTCATCTATCTGATCATCAAATGTGGGAATATGAAAATTAACTTGTACCTTGAAGTAGTGACACCTCCAAAGTGGTCGCGTGAGAAAGATTCCTATGTTGTTGCTGGAAATCATCGAAGGATTTGGGAAAACTAATCCATCATCGTGTTCCTCTATTTTGCGAGGACTTTCGCGAGAAAAAACTTAATAGGATCTATTTCTCCCTTGTCTATCTGTTCCTCTGCCATGGGAAACTGTCGGGGTCGGCGAGGATGGTATTCAAAAGATTCGACCAGTTTGAGTCCCAATGTCTGATACCCTGACCTCGTTGGGGACATGCACAAAGAAACTGATAAAGAAAATACCACTCCGATACCACTGATCATGATTTCTGAGGGAACGAAATGAAATATAGAAATAAGATAGAAACACATAGATACATCAATATTCAATTTTTATTAAAGACTGAAATATACAGAGTCTGTAAAAGAAAATACAAAGTGAAATGAACTAGCTAGAATGGTGGTAGCTCATCTCTGAGAAGAGATGTGATGGCTACGCGCATTCGCAAGAAAATTATTACAATGAGGCTCCCAAGGCCTTTTTAAAATAAAGCATAAATGATAAAACCCTAACCCCAAAAGATAAAACACCAAAAGGTTTGTGGGCCCTGATGGGGTAGTTGTTACGTCAACTTCCCTAGGGCGTAACGTTTTCATACGACCTCTGTTTGGGGTGTTTTATACCTTGTTAGAAAGTTCTATCCAAGGAGTGCACATTTTTAATGGCCCAATTTATGCCAAAAGTCATTAATGGGTGTTTCCACGTCAAAAAAATGTCGTTTAAGGCCTCAAAATGATCCCGGAAGTTTGGGACCCAAAAAATTGTAGAAAAACTGCCAAAATAGAAATTGTATGTTGAGCCAGTGGAATATGTGGGAAGCGACCGATGTCCACCTGGATCACAATAAATGTGTATTTAATATTTGGGTATATTGATCCTCTAATAGATTTCCTATGTTCTATTGTACTTGGGATAGGTAGTCATTTGTTGATGCATTAACCGATACCAATATTAGGTGGTATGGTTTTGTCTAACTCTTTCACAAACATAAACAACCTTCAATTTGTATGCAATACAGTTTTCAAGACCGATTCTCCTTCCATCACTTACGATGCCTTAAACATTTTTACAATAAAGTAAACACTTTTTTGCAATGATCAAAATGAAGACTTAAAAATTTATCAATGTCATCAACGTTGGTCAATTCATTAATAAATGTAATTAAATTATCTTTTTGTGTTCATTTTATTTTAAGTTGATTTCAATTCTTATCTTTTTATAAATAAATACAACTTTATATTAATATTTAATAGTTATATTAACAAGATCTATTCCCCAATCTTATTGGGTCATTTCAATTCTTAATTTTTTGTAAATAAATATAAATATAAATATGGACTCCCGAAGATACACAAGGAAGGGATTCCACTCAGACCAATTGTCAACACAATTGGATCCCTAACCTACGAACTAGAAAATTATGTAGCGAATATCTTAGGACCTTTAGTAGGCGGTACTGAGTCTTACATAAAAGATTCTAATGATTTTGTTAACCTCATTAAAAATGAGAAAGTTGAACCAAGGGACATGCTCATTAGCTTTGATGATGTCTCACTCTTCACAAATATCTCGTTAAACTAAGTCATTCAAGTTATCAATGAAGTCAGAGACCATCAAACAATGATATTGGGTGAAGTATGTTTGAGATCAACCTTCTTCAGTTTTTAGCGAGTGTTTTTCGAAAAAATAAGTAGGGTGGCCATGGGGTTCCCTTTGTCCCCAATTGTGACCAACGTCTTCATGGAAAAATTTGAAAAGAGGGTTCTTGAATCATACCCCCTTAAACCCTCAATATGGAAGAGGTATGTGGATGATACTAACATCAAATGACATCATGGGAATGATGAATTAAACAAGTTCTTCCAACAACTTAACGAAATTTTAGATGACATCAAGTTTAGCATGGAACTTGAAGAGAACAAGAACATTCTTTTTCTCGATGTTCTTATCATCAGGAAACATGATGGATCACTTGGCCATAAGGTATTTAGGAAGAAAACTCACATTGACAACTCCCTTCACGACAAATCCCGTCACCACCCATCAGATAAGATGGGGGTTCTCCATACCATAGCAAGGAGGGAAGCAAGAATATCCGACAATGAACATATTGAACAAGAGATAAACCACCTTACCAAATGTTTTAAGAACATAGGCTACAGGGATAAGGAAATCAATAAGGTTATGAAAATAGAATAAAAAGGGTCCCACTCTCAAAATAACCAATCCTCTAATATAAAGGCGCACCTCCCCTACATCCAAGCGGTCACAGATAAGATTGGCAAGATAATATAAAGGCGCACCTCAGCCTTAGTAGAGCACTCTCTCAAACCAAGCATCATGTGTGCCTAGAGGACACCATGATCCTCACTAAAGAAAACCATTATTACAAATGTTGTTTTAGAGAGTTCTTGGAGATAATCAAGCACCCGAACAATATAAACAGTTGGCTCCCCTTGATGAACTGACAAAGGAGTCACGAATGATCAGGTTTGAATTCTTCCTCCTTTCTCTTTAATTTTTATTTTTCTTTATGTGTTTCTCTTTTCTCCCTTAAATATCTATAGTCTTGTTATTATTTTATATATCATCTCTTTTACATTATTTCAATACTATTCCTTTATATTATTATATTATTATTTAGAGTATTAATAATTACTTATAATTAATGATGATGATATTAGGTTTTTGCTTTAAATATTATTGTAGTAATAGAAATTTATAGTTAGGACATTACATTTTTTATTAATATCATTCTTATATTATAGTTAGGATATATAATTATAGTTAGGATGTATAGCCTCAATACTTCCATGTGAATTAGGTTCCCTGGATCCTCTTCCCTCATATGGTACTTTTCCATGGGATAATACTCACCCAGGATTAGTATATTGATGCCATGCTTAAATCCTTTAAAGCAAATTGTTCATCTGCAATACTAATTACTTAAATGGATTTAGGTGCCATTAATGTGTCTCCATTTTTTTTTAATGTGGAGTATGAAACAATGCATACCCCACTCCTTATCGATTATGAAAACCATCTTTCTAGCCAACATTTAAAGTAGTCACAATCACCCTCTTGAACAATGGAAGGTAAAGAAGGTTTGCAGTGAGTATAACGATAGAAGCTCTAAAGAAGTTAAAAAACACTATTGCTTGAACCAAGAAAAGGAAAAGAAAGCATTCACATGAAGGTTAATGAGAATTATTAGGGTAACCACAATATAAGGAAAGATTCAAACGATTATGAAGTGATATCGCTTGATCCTTTTTTTGCACAGAAAAATGTCACCATTATATTAGAGATATAATTTTGTTCTTTGCTCAAGATTTTACAATGAAAGGTAATCAAGTACCTAGAAAGAAATGAAAATGACGATCCATGATGGTCATAATACAAGCTAGTTCCGTCTGCTTAAAAAAAATACAAATTTTACCGAAGAGAAGAAATATATTGGAGGAAATAATAGTGCTAAAAAATAATCTTTGTGTTGATCTTTTGCAAGGTAGGGAGTTAAAATGGCTGATTGGATATATGATATTTTTAGGTTGTCACTTGTCTTAAAAAAGGTTTAGAACATGGGGGATCCCTCATGCCAGTCTACTCAGAGATTGAAGGTGATGGTACCAACTTTTTTTTTTGAGTGCAGCTTTGGAGAGTGTGTCGGCTTCTTTGTTGTTTTTACAATAGATATGATTGATGTTGAGCTTGGTGAAAGTTGATTGGAGTTGTATGATCCTATCTTTCCAGCCCAAGAGAGTGGTGACTTGTAGGTTACCCTTATAATTCATCTAGTCTATGATGATGCAGAAATCCCCATACAACATAAGTGTTTCTAAATTTAGTCTGGAGGCCAGAAGGAGAGAGGCCTAGGCACCCAATAATTATGTCTTGGTGTTGGTGCCCTGTCCACAATTAAAGGTCCATTTGCAAAGAGTATTATGAGAGATATGTATCATTCCTCCTGCGCCACTTTTCATGCAATTTGATTGTGAAGCTCCATCGAACCAGGCTGTGGGAAACTCCTTTGGAGAAACTGTGAGGTGTTTTGTCTTTTTTTTAACTATTCTTGGGTGAATGGATGTCTAGGAGTTGTGCATGCCAAGTGATTTGAAGGCCACTATAATGGCTGAAAGAGTCTTATTAGCAAATATGTAGTTGTTTCTATCAATCCAAACATACCAGTAGACCATGGGAGGGAGGTTTAGAGAATGATGGGCGAACTTTGACTAGTTGTCAAAGCATTCTGCTAAACTGTGTCCATCCCAGGTGAAATTAAATTGAGAGAAACAATGATGGTGGCCCAAACTATGTGGGTAAAGGCACAGTTGATAAAAATGTGTTGAATTATTTCTTCATCTTGATTGCAGAGATGGAAAATGTTGGGGCCGAACCATCCTTTTTTCTAGGAGAACATCCCATGTATTTATCTTATTTTCAAGAGAAAGCCAAATAAACAGTTTTAATTTGAGAGAAAAGTTCCAAGAACAGAGACTGTGTCTTCATCCACCGATAAAAATGGGCCAGGTGTGATTTGAGAGTTCTGTGTAGACATTATGAGCAGTCATGTAACCCGCTCGGTCGCCCCCCATCAACATCAGCCTATCATCTGTAGCTTGGATCTGGATGCACGTAGTCGCTAGATGTTGGCAGTACCTAATCCATTCGGGCGCAAGGGTCGTTGGGAACTCGATATCCTAGATGGTTTTCCAAACAATTAAAAGAAAACCGGGTTTGCAAATCCCAGCCGCTTGGAAAAGATAACAAACGATTTTTGAATTTAATATGGAGATCAATTGAGGGGAGAGAAGAGAATTTTGTTCCATACCAACGATGCAATCCATGCCTAGAATGATGGATTTCCCCGATCCTAGGTTCCAACAAAGATATTTGGTTATACAGATGGCATATTTTGTAATATTTCTCTAGAAAGTTGAGGTCGATCTTGCGGAGGGAGATGTTTTTCTGAGTGAGGAGTCCACCGAGACAAAGGGTAGATATTTGTCTTTTATAATTGAGTGTCATATCCCTATGTGAGTTACAACGCACCAAAGTGTATTGGTTGCCAGAGCTTGCAAGGAGTGTGAGAGGTTCCTGATTCCCCAACCCTCTTTCCTTTTTGGTTTAGCTAGAGATTCCCAGTTGCACAGGTGTTGGCGGTTGTGATCAAAACATTCCGAACAGAGAAAGTTGAAAGACAACTTCCTTAGCTTGCCTAGCATAGTGGTGGGTATGGCTGTTAGCGCCATCCAGAATACAGGTTGACCTTTCAAGACCTCTTTGATAAGAGTGAAACAACCTGCTAAGGAGAGCCAGCGGTTTCACCAGTGACCGATCGTTTTCTCGACATTGGCAATGAGCCAGTTCCAATCGGTGGGCTTGAGAGATTCTTCTTTTAAGAAATAGCTGAGGTATTTGAAGCTTTCAGATAGGTGTATAAATATGAGGGGAAGAATAGATTTTAGAATATCAAGCGAATGGTCTTGAAGGTTAGAAAAATGGAAGGTCAATTTGTCCCAGTTAATCATGAGTCCCGAGGCATTGCAAAATATCTTCAGAAGATTATTAATCTTCGTCCATTCCTGAACGGATCCATTGGTCATGATGAGAACATCATCGACGAACAATAGGTGCAAAATCCTGACAACTCTAGAGATCCTAGAGGAAGGGAAAAGCGTTGTACGCATTCAATTTTGTGACTAATGTTTGAATACTAATGTTATCGCTCTCTTAGCCACAAAAGGGGCTATTCACATTCACTTTCAAGACAACTTAGGGTTTCCACTGGATTTGTTATGGGTTCCACTGTTTTATGAGTAAAGGAAAAATAAATGTTCATTTTAGGGTTTAAGTCCGCGTTTAAAAGTATCCAACTAAGATTAAAAGCATCCAAGGTAAGAAAATTGTGTCATTGGTCTATCCTCTATGAAGGACACACAACCCACATTTGACTTAGTGATATTAATTAGGGGTTCAAGTTAAGCTGGATAAATACTACCATTCCATATGTCACTTTGATGGAGTGCAAAGTAACGTATAGTTCAATTAATAAAACATTTAACATTTATACAATAATAATATTAATAATAATAACACTTATGTCCAATGGCAAATGAAGATACTGACAATAACTACCTTGTAAATAAAGGAATTCATAAGGTTCTTAGAGTTTGTCACTAAGAGTTGAGTTTCTATGCACTTCAACATCCAAAGGAGGTCCATATTGAACACCACTTTCTTTTGTCATCATCACTAAAATTGTTGAAAGGACTACACTTTGTTTCCTTGCAACATGTTGAATATTAAGAGTAACTAAATACACTAGAGTGTTCATCTCCTCCATTTCTAACCATAGTGCCAAGGAATTACGAAATTAAGGATAGGAGATGCTCATAAAACAATTTGTTTTTACTATGAAAATGTATACTCTCAAATATGCCTTGTGAAGATAAAAGGCAGTTCACAGTGCATCAATGTTAAGATAAATAGATCCCAGCATATACCCATTCTCCCAAACAACATGTAAGAATTATCATGAAGTGCACTCATAGTCTCTGGGAATTTTATGACCAACATATGGGGAAAGCTATTAAATAGTTAGATATAATCCAAAAATGACTATAAAACTATCACAGGAGAAGAGGAAAAATAAAGTGTAGAATCTTGGGGAAATTGATCCTACCCAAACACATGGAAATAACCCTCACAAACCAATTTATTATTTTAAGGAGTAAGTCAATACATGAACAAACTCAACCTTTTTGGTGAGTCTATTTTTTTCAACAAGGCAAAGTTCTACTTTGATCCACTCACTTTTCAAAAGTTTAGCAATTTGGATTGTTTGAAAATATACCAAAAACCTTAAGGGAAAAGTTCCATGGTCAAAGTTCCCATCAATTAAGTGGAACTATAACTTCTACAAAATTCTCATTGGATTTGGGAATAATGTATAAAAGTTTGAATTTGTCCACTTATTAACTTACTCATTTTAAAAATTTCTTAAACATAACCATTGTGAGACATTAATTATTAACACATGAACCATGGAGGTTATTTATCACATGACCATTAATATCTTAAAGACTATAGGAATTGCTAACATATATATCATAGAGTTATTAATAAAAAACCATAATATATATATATATATATATATAATGTTATTAACAAGGGAACCATAGAGGTTACTATCAGAGAAACCATGATGATTATAAACACAAGAACCATATGAATTGCTAGCATGCAGATGATACAAATTACATAAATTATATGGAATATTATCACATAATTCATGATAAAGATTATCAAACTTATAACCGTTGTTAGTATGGAGACTAATGAGTATAAAGTTATTATCATAAAATCCATGAAGTATCCTCATAATTAGTTATGAAGTATCCTCATAATTAGTAGCAATTATAGAAATTCTATGGACTATAAAGTTTATTAGCACAAAATCCCTAGAGGTTATTAAGGTTATAAGTAATTATAGAAATTCTATGGACTATAAATTTTGGGAAAAAAATGTTTGTAATTATAATTGTATTATATAATAATTTTATATCATAAGATTTGAGAGTCTAGACCCGAGAGTCTATTAAATTCCTTGTTACGATGACAAGTTATACATAGGCCAAACCTACATATTCTTTAAAGCTTGGCTCAAAGAACACATAATTGACACAAACCTCAAGATAGCCAAGTCAGTTATTGTTGAAGACTCTTTTAAATATAATTACCTCATTTTTTTTTAGCAAACCAAAATTCTGGTCTCAATGCCTCATTACGCCTCCTCCTTTATCATTGGTGAAGCTCTGAAAATTGAAAAAACACCCAATAATTTGAATCATGAAAATGGTTATAAACTCAACTAGTCATGAAAGCCCCTCATACATTACCTCGATCATTAAACCTTTCCTAAAAATTCTTATTCTTTGTTTATTTTATTTATTTATTTTAATATTTTGATTATATTTTTATACTACCTTAATGTCATCCTCTAAGTTTTATTTTTTCTCAATCAACCCTGGATTTTTGTAGGCATTTCTCTTCCTCTCCTTATAATTATTCATTATACATTTTCAACTTAATGCTTTAATCACTATCATTTATAATTTATAATTTGTTGTATGTATTTATTGTTGTTTTTTATGATTATGATTTCTATTTTTAACTATTTTAATTTATTTTAATTCTTATGCCATATTTCTTAAATCTTCCTAGATAAGTTTTCTTAATTTCTTATTATTTTCGTTAATCATTTATTGTTCCATATCATTTCTATTTCAAAATTGTATAATTATAACACTCCCAATAGTTATTTAGTTATTAAAAAAATGTTTTATTAATGGTTCTTTTAATGACTATACCCCACTTCATCCCTTTAAATACTCTTAATTATACTTTTTTTTTTTTATATATTTTAACCTTTCTTGTCCCTAATAATTAATAGAGTGTCCACTAGTTAAATACTAGTAATTATATTTTTTATTTTTTTTTATATTTTAACCTTTCTTGTCCCTAATAATTAATAGAGTGTCCACTAGAGAAATGTTAGATCATTTCCAAACTATCTACATAATTCGTTTCAAAAAAATTCTACAATACATATAATGATTTAGTTTATTTTTAAAAAACACATATAATGATTTAGTTTATTTTTAAATAATTTATGATTTTTAAAAAATGTGTATATATTTTTAATTATAAAACTCATTTTGTAAAAAAATAAATATATTTTATTATTATAATAAAGTATAATAAAATAAAAGTAAATAACTTTACAAACTTCTCTATTTATCATGTAATTTTAATTTTGATCATTAGCATTTTTCAACTTTTTATAATAAAATATAATAATATAAATTTAATCAATTTTACAAACTTCTCTACCTATCATATAATTTTAATTTTCAATACCATCATTTTTAATAATATTAACAATATTGAATAATAAAATATATAATAATACAAATTTAACCAATTTTACAAATTTTTCTATCTATCATATACTTTTAATTTTCAACATTATCATTTTTAATGTTATTAAGAATGTTGAATAATAAAATATATGTAATATCAACACCATCATTTTATTATTATAATAAAGTATAGTAAAATAAAAGTAAATAACTTTACAAACTTCTCTATCTATCATGCAATTTTAATTTTAATCATTAACATTTTTCAACTTTTTATAATAAAATATAATAATATAAATTTAATCAATTTTACAAACTTCTTTATCTATCATATAATTTTAATTTTCAATACTATCATTTTTAATAGTATTAACAATATTGAATAATAAAATATATAATAATACAAATTTAACCAAATTTACAAACTTCTCTATCATATACTTTTAATTTTCAACACTATCAATTTTAATGTTATTAACAATGTTGAATAATAAAATATATGTAATATCAACACCATCATTTTCAACATTATCAACAATATTGAAACGTTTTTTTTTTATTTTCAACATTATTGACAATATTGAATATATCTAACATTATTGACCATGCTGAATAAGAGACGAAGTATTAAATGATATAATGAAATTGAGCAACTTACATATTCCCACATCAACTTGAGATGGGTAGCATAAGAGATCGTTATCATGGTAATAAAATAATAAGATTTTAATATTTACGTAAAATTGATAGTGAAAATATTGCATAAAGCACTAAAAGTTCAAGTTCAAGTCGAAGAGTTGAAGTAATAGGTGTTTGGTTTAGACGAAAATATCATATAAAGCAACCCATTTATATTATATAAATAATTTTATAAGAGTCAAACAAAATATCTATGACAAGGTGAGGAGCAGATGCTATGACAAGGTGAAGAGCAGATGCCAATTTGCTAAAATATCTTTTACACATATCATATACCTTTCTAATAGTAATAGCCATAATAAAAAATCACCGAGAAGTTTATAGATAGGCAACACATATCATATACCTTTCGAATAGTAATAGTCATAATAAAAAATCATCGAGAAAGTTTATAGATAGGCAACACATTTGCTTGCCATTGCTTCTAAATGTGCCATGTTTTCTCCTATTGAAGGAAATTAATGTATTATAGATGTGCCATGTTTTCTTCTAAATTGGAGGAAATTACTATATTATAAATGAGTGATTTATTTTGCAAATTACATCACTTGTTACAATGACGGATGCAAAATTATTGGAAATGCTGAGGTGCGAGAGGGTGACTTGTGCAGGTTCTCGTCACAAGGCTTGGAAACACACTGTCTTAAGTACACCAAGTATAGTTGTGCAAGGTGCAAAAGGATTATAGACTTTCAACCCTTGCATTGAGAATTCATGCAACTTATGGTTTGGCATTGGTAGAGTTGGTTGCATAGAGACTTGTGTAATTGACAGAACAATGTCATCATCACTTCTGCATAGGTGTGTGCTACACAGAGTCGATACTTTGTCTATTTAGCACTTGGTCTATATTCAAATCTTGTGCGGAGAACTGATACATCTTTCCTTTCCGCACTATCGCAGTTTTGCATTTGGCGTCGTGTTTAATAGTGTGTGCTCTCTGCATAGTGCAATTACTTGGTTTCATTCATATTTGCATTGGCATTGGTATAGTATTTAAGAAAACCAAGTCTCCCTTATTAGCTGTATTTCTGGATCAAATGGTTGAATGAGACATTCTTGATGTGCATTATATAAAAAACATTTTATTTTAATTGCACATTGTCCAAAGATAAATGGGTCGCAGATCTTCATTGCATCAAGGCCAATAGCAGGATTGACATCGAAAAAATATTATTTTACACATATATCGACTACCTTTTGAATATCAATAACAATAATAAAAAACCATCGAGCAGTGTACAGATAAGCAACACAGTTTCCTTCCAGTGCTTCTAGATGGGTGTGGTTTCCTTTTGAGTCAAAGAAAATCAATATACGATAAATTAGGCATCTATATTGCAAACTATGTCACTTGTCACAATCAACAATGCAAAACTATTGGAAATGTGGAAGCATGGAAGTGCATCAATGCGGGAGGGTGGCTGGTGAGGGTTCTCTACACAAGGATTGAAAAATAGACTGTCTTACCAAGTATAGCTATGAACATATGGAAACACTCCATGCAACGATTTCTAGTGTAGGTTGGCAGTGACAAAGGAATATGGCTAGAACAACCAACACTATGTATTTCCACTGCTTGTGCAAAGAATTGATGTCAACTATTATTGTGCAAATTGGCACCTGCTATTGCAAAAGCTCTATCCAAAATCAAAAGTGGCCAAGTAAAAACACTTTTGACTAGAAAATTATTGAAAGACAAATAGATCATAAAATTGGAATTACCCCAAAGCCATGAGCAAGATGCCAATCGACTAAAATGTCTTTTAGACATATATCAACTACCTTTTGAATAGGAATAAGAATAATCGAAAACCATCGAACAATCTATAGATAGGCATTGCATTTAAGTTGGCATTGTTTCTAAATGTGTGGCCTTTCTTCCTAAAGGGGGGCCAATGAATTTATTATAAACGAGTCACCTAATTTTTGAATTGTGTTTCTTTTCACAATGACAAATGCATGAGTATTGGAAATGCGGAATTGCATAAGTAATGCAAGGAATGAGCATGTAAGGTGTTGGTTCTCCACACAAGGCTTGAAAATACAGGGTCTTATGTACACCAAGTATAGTTGTGTGAATTGGACGAAGATTCAAAATAGACTGAGAAAATGCTTGTTCTGTTTTTAGTTCTTGTGGAGGATTCTGGAGTTTGGAGCCTTGCGATGAGAATTTATGTCACTTATGATTTCACATTTGCAAAGTTGGTTCCATAGATGCTTGTACAATTGGCAGAGTGATGTCATCAATAATTCTGCATAGGTGTATACTACATATAGGGCTTCGTCTATTTAGCACTTGGTCTATCTTCAAATCTTGGACGGAGAATGGTTACATTTGTTCTTCCTGCATTATCGTAGTTTTTCATCTTGCATCATGGTTGATAGTGTGTGCTCTATGAATAATACAATTACTTGTTTTATTCAATTTGGCATTGGCATTTGTTTTGCAGTGGTTTTATATGCGTGGTGTTTTCTGCTAAAACGAAGAAAATCAATTTACCATAAATCAATGAGCTATATTGCAAATTAAATCGCTTGCCACAATCAGGGATGCATCATTGTTGGAAGTGTAGAGGCATAGAAGTGGAGAAATGCAGTAGGATGACCCATGCATGTTCACTGCACAAGGATTAAAAATAGATTGTATTAGGTATACTAAGTATAGGTATGAACATGTGGCGACACTTAGTGCATGCATGTCTTGGGCACTTTGGCAATGGCAGAGGAATATCGCTAGCACAACGAGTACTATGTATTTTCAATGCTTGTGCACATAATTTATGTTGCTTATTATTGTGCAGTTTCACACCAGTTGTTGCAAAACCTTCGTCCAACCTAAAAAGTAGCAAAGTAAGAAGGATTTTGACTAGCAAAGTATCCAAGACAAATAGATGGCAGACCTGACATTACCTGAAAACCAACAACAAGATGCAAGTATGCTAAACTGTGTTTTACACATATATCGGTTAGATCATCGAGCAGTGTATAGATAAGTGGTGCATTTGTTGTCCGTTGCTTCTAGATGCATCACCTTTCCTCCTAGTGCATGGCCTTTAATGATAGTCTGTGTTATATGCATAGTACAATTACTTGGTTTTATTCAAACTTGCAGTGGCATTGGTGTGGTGTTTAAACAAAAACAAACCTATTTTATCAGTTGTGTTGTTGGATCAAATGGTTCAATGAAATATTCTTGATGTGCATCATATATGTAAAAACAATTTAGTGCTTTGTTTTTATTTTTAGTTTTATTTTTCAGGAGTGGGTTTAATTGGTCAAGAGCTATCTCAAAAACTATATATATCGAAAATGAATCAAAGATAAACAGAGACAAAACAAAGTATGTTGTTTCGAGAATATATATTTTTTAATATATTTCTAGTTACTGGATGCTATAACCATATCTTGAGCATCATCTGAATGGTATAAACTAACCTGAACAAAACATGTTTTCATATTCTTGTTACATATTTAGGAAGTTCTTCTTTAATTAATTTCCTATTTTTGGGGGCAGCTAGTGAAACTTGTCRTTTGTCATTTGGAGATTTTATAAAAGTGCATTGAAAATGAAACTGAACTTAACTATGAAAACTTCATGGTGTAACGTTAGACTAAATCAACAATTATTTCTGTGTTGGGTCAAGAAATTGTGTGGGTCTTTGTAAGTAGTTGATATAGCAGATATTATGGTCGCAGAGAAAATAAAATATCGGTAATTTGCATTGTGTTTGCATCTCGCTACCATCAATCTGCATTTCTGTTTGAATTGTTCGATGTGCATTGCATCGAAACAATCACTGTGGTTAAAAATGGAAATAGGGAAAAGAAAGAAACATGGAACCAGAGTTTTATAGGTGCATTTTTTTTCATTTCATTGGTGCATTATTCATTTGTTGTTCCTTAACATTGTGTATTTCATGTGATTTTGACATAAGGGTTTATTTGCATGTTCATTGAGTTTGGTTTGCTTCTTTCACATGAAAATGAAATAGAGAAATTGCAGCGAGAGAAAGAAGTCTCAAGAAATGATGGAGAAGAAATGAAGAACAATGTCCTAAGAGAAGGTATGTCTGTAACAATTAGACAAGCTACTGCCTTTTTGTTTTTGGTAACTAATATGGAGATGCAACAATATATATCGATACTGCATAGTACTATGTATAATCGAAAGTGAATATTGCATCCATGCCTATCATGTCGGTAGTGAGTTGGACATCAAGTGTTTTTCAAGATTTGATGTCCACAACTACAAGTTATATGCATATTGAATGTTTTGTGGCAAAGTGAAAACATTTTCACTGGAGGCTATCTGAGAGATACACAGATGTGCCAACCCTCTGTTAGATGTGAATGGATAGTGTATTGGTTGGAAGTGCATTAATGAAGTAAAAAACATATATCATTAAAATAGATAACCATTGAATTGAGAAAATACATGCTAGATTG
>SNQJ01S0041264.1:16738-40865 GCA_010110895.2 Picea sitchensis | reverse complement strand
CCTTCATTTGTAAAGGGTGAAGACAAGTCTGACACAGGTCCTTCATTCGTAAAAATGGAAAGAAGGCATGACTCAGGTTCTTCATGTTCAAAGAATGAAAGAAATACTACAATGCTTAGAAGATCAAATCAAGGAAGACATCCAAAAGCTACTCATACACCTCAAAGTAAGTTTAGAAGAGAGACACCTTCACGATTGAATCAAAGGAGGTATGCGAGTGTTTGTAAGGGTTTTTTCTTGTGATGAATATGATCATAAAATCCTTGTATTGTATGCATAATGGAAGAAAAATGAAATTACAGTAATACAAGATCAGAGAACAAAGTTCAAGAAACCAGGACACTCATAGATGTGGATAGCAAAGACTGAACAAGTGAACATGACTGAAGTTAATTGTTGCAAAATGAATTGCAGTCATGTGACAAGCATAATATAAAATTTCTCAGACGATTTTAGAGTAATGTACAGTAAAGAAGAATCTTGGATAAAGTCGGATACATCTGGTTAGAGATCAATAAGAATCAATGGGCAGATCCAAGGGTTGTTTGGAAAAATATGAGCTACAATTGCGCAGTGTTTAAGTAAGTCATCAACATCTGCAACAATAGCATTCTGATATACAAATACATGACATCCTGTAGAGATAAAAAGAGGAGAGACCTTTTCAGAAAAATATAACCTTTTAGAAACAAAGGGAGAACAATCAGAAGTAGGGAGAGAAGAGTGACAGGGGGAGTCATTCAGTTATGAAAAGAAAAGGTTGATGAAGGATTCCCAGTAAGAGAGGTGAGCAACATTGATTCTGCTACAGAGGACATAGCTGAAGCTGAAGATGAACACATCCAAGAATCATAAGGAGAAGACTCTGAGTTAGATACAAATACTCGTTGGATCCAAAGATAAATGCATGAAGGATACACCTTTGATGAGCGTAGGAGAGAAGACTTATCAAAGTCTCGAAGTCCCGAAGTAAGAAGGGATTGTCCATCATCAAGATTGATAGGTGGCACACGATCCTCAACTTCGGAGAAAATCACTTCGAGGATTTTTCAGTTTGAGACCTGAAAAACCTGAAGTCCGGAGAGCCAGAGAGCCAGAGTAAACAACAGTTGTCAGATCAGCTTTGAGTGGAAGGAAAGGATAATCTAGCAAAGTTGCATTGCATAAATATCGAGCCGTTGACCTGAGTTCATGATCGAACGAACAACAGTCACTTCGGATATAAATATACGAGTAGGTTACACTTTGGAAAGTTTGATATTTGAAATCCATGGAATCCTAAGTTTCGTCAGTCGTTGGATCAATTTTGAGTGGAAGGACAAGATAAGCTAGAAACATTGCATCGCAAAAACATCGAGTCATTGATCTAAGATCCTGATCGAATGAACAACATTCACTTCAGATATAAATATGCAAGGAGGTTACGTTCTAGAAAGTTTGAGATTTGAAAAACCCAAAGCCTGGAAATCCGAAATGAATAAGGACCGTTGGATCTAGATATCAGACGATGATCGTTAGATTAGGGAGATCTATGTCAGCAAATATCATCCTCAAGGACATTTGGCAGACCATGTTAGCATGGACATGCGACAAACCACGTCAGCAAGACTACGTCAGCAAGGACACGTGGTGCAATCAGACAATGACAAGTGTCAAGTTGATTAGACACTTCAAGTACGTGCAAATCACAAATCCGAGTGTCACATGCCAACTAATAGGCTCGTTACATGTCATCAAGTGACTTAAGCAAGTGATGTCACTCCGAGAGTTTTACTTTGGGATTTTCACCACCAATGCGAAGGACAGAGTTCCAAAGTCCCGAAGTGAACGAGGACCGTTGATTCGACAAGGATATGTGGCATGAATCTGTGGACTCTACCTAAAAGGGTTATGGGAGAGCTTGAAGGTTGAGAATTGAAATCTTTGAAGTCTGGAGACCCGAAGGAGATCTCGACAGTTGATCCGAGAGGGACACGCGTCGTTAGATTGTGGACTCTGGGTGAAATGCTCCAGGAGAAAACAAGAAGTTTGAGAATTGAAAGTCCCGAAGGCCAGACTCACAAAGGAGATCCTAATCATCGATTGAATAGGATAGATGTCAGCCGATCTTCCATTCCGGAAGATATCTAGTCAACAGCAACAAGGTTTGATATTTGAAACTCCTGGAGCCCGGATCACGAAGTAAATCTCAATCATTGATGTAGGAAGGTGAGATATGGTCCGCAAAATTGAGAGGACAGATCTGAAATTTCCATTTAGGAGCACCATCAAGATCATGAGATCGATGGTTGTGCTCCATTGTGGGGCCAGAACATGCTCGAGTCTTAATTTTTTGTGAGCGGGCCGCAATTGAAACCACGGTTTTGGATAAAGGACGTGTGGAGGCTCGTAGTGAATTGTGGGGTGAAAAGCGGGTTTCCCTCAAACCGCCTATGGATGCACCTGCAATAACGTGGTCACATGAAGCTCATAGCCAAAGGTCATATCGTGAAACAAAGCCAGCGCTCACTAGACAGAAATCAGGAAGCGCCTTTTTGAATGGGTGTTTGGTCACATGAAAGTAAGGGGCTTAGCAAGAAAATCTAGCGCCTACTGCGAAGTTTTTCCTCGAGAAGGGAAAATGCGCCAAAGGAACGAGCGCGCAGAAGTTCTCTTTGTAACTGTCGGAAAGGACTGATTGTAACTGCCAGAAACTGAGTGATTGTATCTGCTAGAGAATTCGACGAGATTGAGTGTGATCACCAGAGGAGATGAAGAGTCTCAAGGTAACTGCCAATGAAGTGAAGATTCATCATTTAGACAATTGATAGATGGAAATGCTTCGAAGACTGTAACTGCCAAAGAAGCTGAAGAATCTCAAGATAAAGGCCACTGATGAAGAACAGTCTCAGGATGATGGCCAGATAGGATGAAGAGTTGAGTGTATTCCCTGGCAGAGGACATGGCATGATAAATATGCACAGAACAGAGAAGAGATAGTTGTTGCGGTTGAGAGTGATTCATGTGAGTAGAAGCAGGGTGTGTGCAACAGTTGAAATGCACAGAAGAGGCATAGCGCATAGAATGGACATGGCACGCAGAGCATAAAGGGTAGAAGAACATGAAGCGCAAGGGATGCGTTTAGGAAGACACTAATGCATACAGAGCAGAACAATGTAGCAGCATAGTGATGAGACTAGTAAGCCATTGATAAATATTGTATCACTGTGATAAATTTATGAAAAGCAAAGATTTATATTTCAGGGTGGTAGGGATGTGCTAGGGAGGAATATTGTCCTCAGAGTTTTAAGTGGGTGCTTGAACATAGGGATTTGTAGCTTCCATCTGGTTGCAGCCAGAAAAACCAGGGTGGCAGGGTGGTGCAAGGGAGAAATATTGTTCTCTGTTATACAAGTCGGTGCCTATGTGACTGGAATTTGGTGTTGGAACACTTAGGGAGTTGGTGCTTCCTTCTAGTGGGTGCTAGAGAAACCAGGGAGTTGGTGCTTCCTTCTAGTGGGTGCTAGAGAAACCAGAGAGTTGGTGCTCTCAGCAAGTTGCAACTTACAAAACAGAGGTGGTAGCCTCACAATGAGTTGGTGATCATAAGAATGATAATGTACAGAAAATAAAGATTACTTATCATATCAAGAAGAAGAGGTTTTTACCTTTATGGGTTTCCTCAGGAAATATCTGTCTCTGTATATTTCATGTGTCTAATTGATGTTGAATATTCTATTGCTTACCTCCCTGCATTATTATGATTTTCATTGAGTGCTCTGTAAAAAATTTAAAATAAGCAGAATTGTTTAAGCACGATAACAACTTATTCACCCCCCCCTTCTNCTAGAGAAACCAGAGAGTTGGTGCTCTCAGCAAGTTGCAACTTACAAAACAGAGGTGGTAGCCTCACAATGAGTTGGTGATCATAAGAATGATAATGTACAAAAAATAAAGATTACTTATCATATCAAGAAGAAGAGGTTTTTACCTTTATGGGTTTCCTCAGGAAATATCTGTCTCTATATATTTCATGTGTCTAATTGATGTTGAATATTCTATTGCTTACCTCCCTGCATTATTATGATTTTCATTGAGTGCTCTGTAAAAAATTTAAAATAAGCAGAATTGTTTAAGCACGATAACAACTTATTCACCCCCCCCTTCTCAGTTGTCCAACATTAACTTATTTTGTCTCTAATGGTGAATGGAGTGTCCACTAGAATTGTTGATCATTTCAAAATTATCTACATAATTCATTTCCAAAAACTTCTACAACACATATAATGATTTATTTATTTTTTATTTATTTATGATTTTTAGAAAATCTATATACAATTTTAATTATTAAATTCATTTTGTAAAATAAATGTAAGAACTTTACAAATTTCTCTATCTATCATGTAATTTTCATTTTCAACATTTTACTATTATAATAAAGTATAATAATATAAATTTAACCAACTTTACAAACTTATTTATCTATATAATAATTTTATAATTTTAATTTTCAGCACTATCATTTTCAACATTATTAACAATGTTGAATAGTAAAATGTATGCAATTTCAACACTATCATTTTCAACATTATTACCAATGTTGAATAGTAATAAAATGTATGTAATTTTCAACATTATTAACAATATTGAATATTAAAATGTATGTAATTTCAACACTCTCATTTTCAACATTATTAACAATGTTGAATAGTAATAAAATGTATGTAATTTTCAAAATTATTGAATAGTAAAATGTGTGTAATTTCAACACTATCATTTTGAACATTATTAACAATGTTGAATAGTAATAAAATGTATTTAATTTTCAACATTATTGACAATATTGAATATATCAACATTATTGACCATGTTGAATAAGATACAAAGTATTAAATGATTTATTGAAATTGAGCAACTTACATATTCCCACATGAACTTGAAATGGATAGCATAAGAGATCGTTGACAGGTTAATAAAATAAAAAGATTTTAATATTTACGCAAAAATGATAGTGAAAATATTGCTTAAACTACTAAAAGTTGGACAATTTCAAATTCAATTCAAAGAGTTTGAAGTAATAGGTGCGTCGTTTAGATGAAACAATCATATTTTTCCAAAAGAAAATTGCTCATTATGTTAAATATATAATTGTATACTTCATCTTACCCTCTTTCAAGACAAGCCCATAATAAGATCTGAGAAATATTAAACCTTCCTCTGCAAGTTACACATCACCAGTGAAAACTCTAAGATTACAAAAAAAGGTGTTTCCAAAAAATCTCCCTTCAAAATACAAAGTAATACACCACCACTATGAGGCAAACTCTTATCACATGGGAATATTGCTTTATTCTATACTGGAAAACTCTAAAAAAAGGTAAAACATCTAGTAGGGCCTTTATTTCCATCTTCCCATTGTGTGAAAAAGACTTTATCCCACTAATCCTTGAGAGCTTTCTTAGAGAGTTCATCAACCTCCATGTTGAATTCTTAGTAGGTATGGGTAAAAGGGATCGCTAAAAAACGTGTGCTCAATTCTCTTATCTTTTTTTTCCATCCATCTAAAGCGATGATATGAAGTCTCCCACTACCATTGCACCAATCTATTATGATTTTTGAATATCCGATAATTTGCAACTCTATGAGATGTAATCTTGAAGAAAGTAATAGAGTAACCCAAACACAAAGTAACTCAACCATATTATTTGTGCCAGGTCCAGAGTTGAAAGTCCACTTATACATCATGGACTCACTAATATTGATTAGCTCTCTTGCTCCACTTTGTAATCCATATGAAGAAGTATCTCCATCAAACCATCCCACCGGAAACCACACCAGAGGAGGATGCTAGATCATACGCTTTGCATGCCCCTTCCGAGAAGATATAAAAGAATTTAGAGACCCCAAGGACTTACAAACCACTACATTGATGGAGATTGTCCTATTTTCAAAAAAAATCTTATTGTGTTCCATCCATATATGCTAACAAATGATAGTTGGTAGCACAGTTAAAGAAGTAGTCTGTGAAAACCACTTGTCATAACAGTCTTTAACAATAATTCCATCCCAACTCAAGTTTTTCTTTAAAACACCATAAATAAGATGCCACACTTGTAAAGTGAAACAACAGTGGATGAATAAGTGGTTAAAAGTATCAGGATCTCTGGTACACAGGATAAACAATCTTGGGCCTTCCCACCCCTTAGTAATTAAATTGTCCCAGGTAAGAATCTTGTTTTCCAAAGTGAGCCAAGTGAAAAGTTTGATTTTCATAGCTACTTTCCAATTCCACAAAGAAATCCTCTAGCCACTTATAGTGTGATGCCAAGTGATCTCTACTACTTCTCTATAGACATTTTTGACTGATTGAGTCCCCGATTTATCACCACCCGCCCATTGGAGTTCATCCTTCCCGTCGTGTAACTGAATACCCGCACCTGAAAGAACACTATGAAAATCTTCCCATTCCTTAGCTAAAGCTCCCGAGAGTCCTAAAACAACACTATTTCCAATATGAGTCTATAAAACAAGACCTCACTGCATTGCGTGCCTGAAATAAGAAGGTGATATCTTTCTTATTTAAATTATTTATAAGATTTGGCGATAAAATGGACTACCTTCCGAGACCAAGAATTATGTCCCTACCTACCATGATTGCTTGTCCACTGCTTGTTCTCTAGCATAGCAAGTGGCCAATAAGAGGAATAGCTTTGAGAAGGCTTTTCCAAGTATGTGATGCCGACACCTGGGAGAAAGTAGTCGATCTGAACCAGGTGTCCACCAAGACGTATGGAAAATAATTTTTCTTAATAACTAAATGCCAAATGCATGTCTTCGTCAACACTCTGCATAGTGTATTTGTCGCCAAAGCTTTGTTGAAGAGAAAAATATTTCTCAGGCCCCAACCACCAAACTTCTTAGGTTTATCTATTGCCTCTCATTTGCAAAGGTGAAATTGTTTCCTATCACTACAGCCGAGCCATAAAAAGGAGTAAATAATCTGTCGAATCTTAAATAAAATTGAATTCGACACTACTGCCAAAGTCATCGAGTAAACCAGATGGCTTTCCAAAACATCTTTTATAAGGACAAATTTCCCTCTAAGTGTAAGCCATCGGTTGCACCAGTGATCAATCCTCCGCTTGAACTTTTGAATAAGCCACCTCTAGTCTTTCATTTTGTAGTTTGAGGGTTTCAGAAAGTATCCCAAATATCGAAAGACAGAATCTGGATTGATGAAGTTATACGGGAAAATTTCCTTAAAAAGATCTAAACTGTCACCTTCAAAGCCTGAATAATGAAATGTTGATTTTGAAATATTTATCTATAGACTAGAAGCTCTAACAAAGCTTGAAAAAAGGCCATCAATCTCCTTCCATTCCTGGAGATTGGCTCTAGTCATAATCAATACATCATCTACAAAGAAAAGGTGAAGAATTTTGACAATTCTAGCAATCTTCACACCTATCAATTTGCCTTCATCCTTTTTTTTTTTAACAAAATAATGAGCCCTCTGCCTCGCTGGAAAAAAGTTGAAGGCTCCCCATTTATCAAAACTGCGTAGGTGACACTTATAACACAACTCATAACCTAGTTGGTTACCAACAGACCGACACCCGATTGAACCAAGATCAACCTCAAAAAATCCCAATTGATACAATCATAAGGCTTCTTTAGGTCGATCTTTAAGATCAAAGCTTTTAAATTCTTTTTTTTGATACTATGTATACATTCCTGAGCCATCCCTATAGCGTACATTATTTGTCTCCCCTACAAAACGCCCAGTTGTTCTTCAGACAAGCAATCATAAAAAACAACCCATTTATATTATATAAGTACTTTTAAAAGGGTCATACAAAATATCAATACAAATAATATGTTTTTGAGATGCAAATATCAATCCTTGTCCTTTCTCATAAATTGCAATCTCAATGTATGTAACTTGACGTGCATGTAAAATATCTACACAAATTCTTCATCAATAACCATTGGTTTTGGTTTTGGTTTGCTAATATAATATATAAAGGATAATTAATATGGTATTTGAAGTGGGAAAGGGAATGTTTAAAACATTAAAAAAATTAAATAGTATATTTTATTTTTTCATTATATTTAGTAATAAAATAGAAAATGAAATATAGATAATATGGAGAAGTAAATAATTTAAAAAAAAAATCTAAGTACATAGCAAAAACAAAAGATGTGTATATTTTCAATTTTAAAGATCATTTAGAGTTATTTGTTATTATCATAATATGTTATTAAAATGAAATACAAATCCATTGATGTCATTTAGAATTGAATTTGCATTCATTGTTAGTAAGATAAATTATACATGTTTTCTCAGAAAAGGAAAGTTCAAGGTATTCTTTGTGACACTATATTAGTACATAAATGTATAGGGATATTATAATACAAGGAGCAATGATATTTGAATTTTTTTTTGATGATATTCAACCGTCCTTAAAAAATGGAAGCATGAGCATAAACTTTCCTATTTTTTATGTTAAATCCTTGAGTACATGAATAGATTCTGATAAAATGATTACAACGGATTATATAGAAATAAAACTTTTTTATTTGAAGATTCCTTTGTCCCCTCTTATTTGCCAGCAAGGACCATAAGGTGCAAATGCCTCACTTCCTGAGCTATTATTATTTCCTACTCTATGAGCTATATGGTCCTTTTTAGACCTCCTTCCACTTGTAAGAGGAGGGGAGGGGTTTGGTGTAGAGTTTTTCAAAGCATCAACAAAGGAAAAGGGTTTACTAAGGTCAAAACGAGACTGCACTTTTGGAACCGAATTCACATGACCTGAGATTTTTTCTTCCGCTTTTGATTTTGCAACTTTCACTTCTTCCTCCTCTATCTTATCTCTATCTTCTCCATAATCTTCCCCAGTCTCCTCGCTATCTTCTCCATCTTTTTCCTTAGTCTCTTGGACATCGTCTCCTTCTTCTACTACTAAATTAGCTTCCTTCTTGTATTCTATTGGGTTGACCATTGGCTCCTCGGGAGAACAAATTGCACCTTTGGAAGGGTGAAATCCTGGATCCTTCCCTTATACTTATGGATTTTCTATGTCACCTAAATTTTCAAAGGCTCCAAACTGATTATTTTTCAAATTTCCCTAAGGTTTCCTTGGCTAGTGTGTCCCTTTAGACTATGGATTTCTACGTTTTCTTGTGACTATTTTAAACTTAGGTTCTTTTGTTGGGGATGGATGATATTGCTGCGATTTTGGGAAATTTTTGGAAAAGTGCCCACGATCATAAAAAATGTGGCACTTAAATATAATTTCCTCATAGTTGAGAGGCTATCGAAAACTCCACTCATCAATTTTGATTTGCACTACCTCTAGAATACCCTTCTCCAAATATACCTCCACAAAGATTCTCACACGAGAATATTGATTTCCTTTTGGCTCTTCCTAATCAATGTATCTGCTCAATTTGTTCATGATGGCTCTAATATAGCTCTCCTCCCAAAAAAATAGGGGAAGAAAATGAAGTCTTGCCCACACCGGGGCTACATAGATTTTGTCTTATGTATTGAAGTCTAAAAACTACGGGGAGAGAAACATTCCCCTAGAACCCATAAAATATGGGAAAGAGAAGAATATTACATCCCTCTTCGATTTGCAGATAAAAGTAAAAATGAAATAACCTTGACCAAGAACAAAAGATCTAACCATAACTTTGATCTTAGGGCGTCAATGCTTCACCACCCAAGATTCCATAGCCTTGGGACTTGGCCATAACCTAGTAAACTTTCCCACCATAGTGCATTAACCAAAAAAGAGAATTGATATTCGAGGTTCTAGAGATGAGAAATCCAGATGCAAAATATCTTTTAATCATTTGACAAATTGACTTGATTGAGGTGAGTTTCTATTCTGGGGATTCAAAGACTTAAACATAGAGAAAAATGCCTCTATATCATCACTTATTTCATCACCCGTCTTTGTAGATCTGATCAACGAAGCTTAAAAGTTCAACAGAGAGGATGGAAACCATCACACTGACCACACACAATGACATCAAAAAACTAATGCAGAGGGTGGCTTGAATATGGTCAGTGCCCACGGGAACCAGATAACAATAAAAAAATTCAGATGTACACAACTACGAAATGATTCTAGAGCAGGCGGCGGCTAGGGTAAACCCTAGCCGCAGAGGATATCTCCTGCGATCTTCATTCTCCAACTTTAACATGTTTTGATAGATTGTTACTCACTATTCATTACTAGAATTGCAATGATCCAGATTTAATGAGAAGAATGAAATGACTACAAATTATTAACAGGTGTTGAACACGAAAAAATAGAGATACAGTAAAATTGGTTTTCTATTCAATAAGGAAATAAGTTGAAGCTGTAAAATGCAGCATAAACAAGCTTACTGGAATGGTGGCGGCTTATCTCTGAGAAGAGATGAGACAAATGTGCTCATTCACAAGAAGATGATTACAATGAGGCTTTGAAGGCATTTTTTACAATAAACAGGAATGCCAAAAACCCTAGACATCCAAAAACCTAAACCTAGGAGATGAAGCACCAAAAGTCATGTGGGCCCCGTTTGGGTAAGTTATACATCAACTTCCCGGGGTCGTAACTTTTGCATACGATCTTCGTTTTAGGTGTATGATAGCCCGTTGGAAGGGTATCGTTGCAAAGATTCATTTTAGGGGAAATATAGAAATAATTTCCATATTTCAAACCCGTTTTCCCCCAAAACCATCATTTAGGGCCTCAAAACGACTCTAGAAGTGAAAAACTACTAAAAATAGTAAATTACCAAAATTGCCAGAAAACTGTTTTGAGCCAGTTGGAAAAGGTGGGTGGCCATTGATATCCACCTGGATCAATACTTCCTACTTAGGAACAAATGGTCTCCATCATGTTGATTTCCCTCATCAGATGAGGAAATTTCTGTTGAATTTGGCTCCAGGTGAGCCACTTGCCTTGGTGCAGGAGTTGCCCTGCTTTGACGACTCAATAAAGATGGATCCTTTGTTATTGAGTGCCCTTGATCTGTGTGTCCATAATATGATCATTGGATGCTTGTTGTATGTAGTCTAGGTTGAGCTCTATTGGTGTCAGTTGTTTTGCTACTTCTGAGGTGTCCAATAATGGTGGCAAATAAGGGCGAAGGAGATCCATGTTGAACACTGGGTGAAAGACAAGGAAAGGAGGAATGTTGAGCTCAAAATAATTATCCTCCATGGCCTTGGAGATGGTGTGTGGCCCATAATGGAGTGGTCGGAGCTTCCTATGGGGTCTCGTCAGGCATTGTTTTGGCAAGTGCAGCCAAACTTTGTCGCCCACCTGAAACTTATGTGGCACCCGATGTTGATCATGGCACTGCTTGTACTTGTCATTGGAATTTTGTAGGCTATCATGAACCTATTGGAAGATGTGCTAGATCCACTCAATGAACTGGGTGGMTTTATCATCTTCAGTTGGAGCAGGAGATGAATYGGTTGAGGTGATCGCAAGGGGAAGTGCAACATCTATGGGACCCAATGGTTGGAATCCCAACCCTACCTGAAAGGGGCTGTGGTCGGTTGAGCTATGCAGGGCTCGATTGTAGCTATGGTGGACATAGGGAAGGCTCTCATCCCATCTGCGAGGGTTCTTGGAATTATACATGCGAAGGATATGGACAATCATTCGATTTACGACCTCAATTTGGACATCTGTATGGGGGTGGAAGCCCGTGTATTTGGTGAGCTTGGTGTCCAGCAGTGACCAGAGGCTCGACCATAATGTTCCGAGAAATAAATTTTCCCGTTCTAAGATAATGGTTTTTGGGAGTCCAAAATGTACCCAGACTCATTCAAAGAAGATCTCGGTAGTGACCTCTGTTGTGATGCTCTTCTTGTAGGCAACCAAAATTGCCATCTTAGAAAAGCGATCAACAACCACAAAACCACAGTCATTTCCCCGCTTGGTTGATGCGAGGCCCGACATGTAGTCCATTGATATGGATTCCCATGGCTTTTCAAGAATAGGAAGAGGGGTGTACATGCCCTATTTCTTAGTGGTCGGTTTGGCAATAGCACAGTCAGTGCAGGACCTGATATACTTGTTGACCTCCTGTCGAAGTTTCGGCCAGTAGAAATGTTTCTGTAACATTGCCACTTTCTTTTTGATGCCGAAGTGGCTTGCCACACGACTGTAGTGGGCTTCTCAGATCAGCTTCGGACACTCACTTGATGGAACACATATATGGCCCAGAAGACACAACAACCCATCCTAAATATGGAAATTATCGACAACTGCGTTTGCACCCAACATTTGGTAGGTCATGGTGAAGTTCCGATCTGTCTCATAGAGTTGGGGTTATCCAGAGGTATCATGGCCATAAGAGTCTAGCACCGTGGTGAGTGCTGCTACTGGTGGTTTGCTGAGGTGGAATTGCTGCAAGTATGTGGACCACTTTTGATGGCGGTCATTCTGCAATTTTCCTTGTTTCTGCATGAACTATAGTGGCTTATGATCAATGTGGATGACTGTCTCCTTCCCAAGAATGTAATGTCTCAACTGGCAGTAGACTTGCACAATGGAGTACATTTCTTTGTCATAAGTAGGGTATTTACGGACAACATCTGATAGTGTATCATTATGATAGGCCATAGGGTGGTCGTCTTGAGTGAGAACGATGCCCACAACATAGTCTGAAGCATCTGTCTCGATCTCAAAGGGATGTTGCAGGTCTGGTAGTGAAATTACTGGGGCTGAGCATAAGTGTTGCTTCAAATCATTGAACGCTTATTGTTGAGACCGGCCCCATGCAATTTTTTCCTTACCACCACCCCTGGTTATTTGGCTGAGGGCCCATGCAATATGGGAGAATCCAAACACGAACCTGTGGTAGAAATTGGCAAGGCCCAAGAAACTTTGAAGCTCAGTGAGTGTGGTTGTGGCTGGCCAGTCACAGATGAATTGGATCTTGGTTGGATCCACATGTACGCCATGTTGATCAATGATGTAGCTTAGGTAATGGACCTTGTCCATGCTGAAGAATCATTTTTCCAAGTTGGCGTATATCTTGTGATGCCACAGGGTGTGCAAAACCTCCTGAATATGCTGCAAGTATTTGGCCCAAGTCTTGCTATAAATGAGAATGTCATCCAGCCACACCACTATAAAAGTATTGGTGAATGGTCCTAGGATATCGTCCATCCTCCTCATGAAAGTGGTTGGAGCATTTGTCAAACCAAAGGGAATGATCAACCATTCAAAAAGGCCTTCCTTTGAATTGAAGTCGATCTTCCATACATCTGTCTGTTCTATTGGGACCTGGTGGTATCCAGACTTCATATCAATATTACTGAAGTATTTGGCCCCCATGAGTTGATCAAGGAGGTCTTTGGTTCAGGGAATCGGGTACCAGTTTCTGACTGTGATTTTATTCAGAGCCTGGTAATTAATGTAGAGTCGCCAAGTTCCATCTTTCTTCTGTACAAGCATAGTTGGGCTCCCACAAGGTGATGAGTTGGGACAGATATGCCCCTTATGGATCATTTCTTGGATCTTTCGCTTGATCTCGTCATTCTCTAATAGAGAGAGGTGATAGACTAGCCCATTGGGCAGTGGTGCGTCAGGGGTCAGATCGATGGAGTGCTTGACCTAGCAGTGCAGAGGTACCCTGGTAGGTGAGGAGAAGATATCTGAGTATTCTTCCACTACCTTATCTACTTGCTTCTGCTGTGTGGAGAGGTTTCCCACAGAGACCATGGATGTGGATGTGATAGTTCACTTATTCTGAGAATGAATCATGAAGAAGACAAACTTCCCCATCTGAGAGATGACCTTCCTTCATTGCTTAGTAGAGATCAAGGAAATAGCACTAGGTGGGACTTCCTTGGGTATCCTGTACAATTTCCTGTTCAAAGTAATGATAACACTACGAGGCCTCGACTCATATACAACATGACATTTCCATAAATAAGGTTGGCCCAACAGAACATCACAAACTTTGAGAGGAGAAACATCACACAATACCTCGTCTTTGAAGGGCTTGATGCCATATGACAATTGACACTGTTGGTTGATGTAGAAGTCTCTTCCTTGGCGGAGCCATCCAATGGTGTAGGGTTGTGGGTGCGACATTGTCGGCAGGGCCAGCCGCTTGATGACCTCTGCTAAGATGAGGTTCTTCTAGATACCGATATCAATGATGAAGTGTAGCAGGGTGCCTTTTACCCACATATGTGAATGGAAGAGGCACTCTCCTTCTTTTGTCTTATTTTCTTTACCAGGTTGGAGCTTGGTGGTAGCAACTGTGGTACTGGGTTCTGCATCAATGATCCATCTTCCCCTTTCTGGTTCTGGCTCAGAGTCAGAACCTGCATATGATTCAGAGGCTTTCACTTCGGCCACCAGTGACTTCTTTGAGTGACAGTTAGTAGTGTTATGCCAAGGGCTCTTATGGGAGTCGCATCACTTCCCGATATATTTCTTTGTCTTTCCAGTGTCCTTCTTTTCTTATGGCTTAGAAAGGTTGTCCTGATACTGTCCATATTTTCTCTATCCTTTGTTCTATGGGTTGGGGCCGCCCTTTCCTGGATTTTGTTGTGAGGGGTTCCCAGGCCCAAATTGTCGCATCTTCTGTTTGATCTTCTACTCGATTTTGACGGCATATTGGTAGGCCGCGCCCAAGGATGAGATGTCCAGAAATTCCATTTCAGTCTAGATGTATCTGTGCAGAGCATTGTAATACTTGAGCACCAAATGTCGCTATGAATCTTTGATACCTAGCTTGTTACACAAGGTATGGAAGATATTTGTGAAATTTGGCATTGCTTGGTCTCTTTCTTGTCGCAGTGTGGTCCATTTGGTATACAAGTCGTCATAAATTTCGATAGGGTAGTATTGTTCCTTAATAACATCCTTGAAGGATTCCCAGGTGGTCGTGACTGTAAATAATGAGGGTTCCTCTATTTACTTTTTCTCACAAAAAGTTTCCCACCAATCTTTGACATGGGGAATGACTTTGAGGAGAACAAAAGTAATATTTTCTCTATTCGAAAAGTTATGGATAGAAAAATATCCTTCTAGTAGATTCAACCACTTGTCTACAACATCTTCTTCTATTTGACCTTCAAATATAGGAATATCGAATTTTATTTGTACCTTGAAGGGGGTGACATCTACGCTTGAAGAAGATGCATCGCCTGTCGGTAGCCCCCGAAGGATTTAAGAGAAACTATCCATCATCTCCTTCCTCTATTGTGTGAGGGCTTCCTCAATCAATAGTTTTAAAGGATCTTATGTCCCTTCATATTTCTTTTCTCCTGCCATGAGAGGTCACTTGGGTGTGCGAGAACTTGTGTCCTCAAGAGAAACACGCTCGAGACCCAACTCTTTGTACTCTAACCTCGTTGGGGACATGCATTAAGACGACAAAGAGAAAACCACTCTGATACCACTGATTTGGATTTTATGAGAAGAAAAAAATGACTAGAAATTATTAACAGGTGTTGAACACGAAAAAACAGAGATACAATAAAACTAGTTTTCTATTCAAAAAAAAAAAAACTGAAACTGTAAAATGCAACGGAAACAAGCTTATTGGAATGGTGGCGACTTATCTCTGAGAAGAGATGTGACGATTGTGCTCATTCGCAAGAAGATTATTACAATGAGGCTTTGAAGGCCTTTTTTACAATAAAAAATAATTCCAAAAACCCTAGACATCCAAAAACCTAAACCTAGGAGATGAAGCGCCAAAATTCATGTGGGCCTCGTTTGGGAAAGTTAGTACATCAACTTCCCGAGGTCGTAACTTTTGCATACAATCTCTATTTTAGGCGTATGATATCCCATTGGAAAGGTATCGTTGAGGAGATTCATTTTAGGGGAAATATTGAAGGAACATGCATATTGAAAACTTGGTTTCCTAAAAAACTTCGTTTAGGGCCTCAAAACGGCTCCAGAAGTGAAAAACTGCTAAAAATAGCAAATTACCAAAATTGCCAGAAAACTGTTTTGAGCCAGTTGGAAAAGGTGGGTGGCCACCAATATCCACCTGGATCATGCAACATTTGCATCAATGTATTAGGAAAAACATAATGGAGATATTTGTGTGAATGAACTTCCTCCAAGTTGTTATTATCATACAAAAATGATTGTAAGTCATCTTTTTGGATTTAATTATCATAACCTTCATTTTGTTAGTGTTAAGAGTCATATATATACTAGAGCATAAATCCTTGAGTATTATTAATGAGTATAGCTCTTTTTATTTCTCTATGTATATGTATATCCTTAATGTAAATTTTTAAAGTCATATTATATTCAACATGATATTATACAAATGTTTTTTTTTTTTTTTTGTAAGTGAGTGTGAGTATCTGTATTACTCAAAGAGACTAATATACAAAAAGAGGAACTCCTTGCTCTTCCAAAAAGGAAACCAACCCAGGGGTTCCAGAGTTGCGTTCTTTGAGAGAGCAGAGGGGTATGGTTGGGCTGCCACATTGGGAAACATGTCCAGTCCCATCATATCCAGTTTTTGACAAGCTAATCATAATAGAAACATAAAAAACACAAGACAACAATTGAGACTAGCCCAATAACATTCACTAATCATTGGCTAACACGGTGCTAGTCCAGGATTATGAGATGTTTCTTTCCATCTTTCTCCTTGTCCTTGCTCTCCTCCTTCTAGGCCACCATGTGGGTCTTCCTAATCCAGGTTGGTGCTCCATTGCCATCAGCTGGTGTGATGTCCATATGATGGACGTAGCGCAAGTATAAGTGGAATTGGGCAACCATTCGCTCCAACTTCTCCTTTTATTTCTTCCGGTCCTCTACAATTTGTTTTGTACTAGCGTCCAGGTTGCTGAGGCGACTCAAGATTTATTTTAGCACTTTTTTGTGGTCCTTGTTACCCTTCCGGCTGACATATTTCTTTTATGTGCTCACTTTTTCTATTAACATCTTTGTCTTCCATGCCATCTCTACCATCTTATGGTAGAGGGTTTCCCTGGACTGCATGGTAGAGGGTTTCCATTATCCAGTTCGCTTCCTAGCTCAGTTCCTCCCAAGATTTGCCCTTGTGCTTGGTAGTGATTTCCTTCTCCCACCTGGTGAAGGTCGCTTTTCCTTTTGGTTCGACCAGTGCCTGGAAGGTGCCCTTGGATTCTCGGGCCACTTGCTCCATCCTTGAGATCCTCCTATGGATTGTTGTATTTTCTTCCATCTGGGTGTTTCTTTTGATGTGTGTTTTATTCATACGCACCATCTTGGCTAGCTTGTGGTGGTTCTTTCCTTGAATTCTCCTCTTGTTCCTATCGACCCAGGGGTTCCTTCTTTCCAGGCCCTTGTTTTTTCTGGTGGATCCTTTTTTTGTGCTTTTCGTGGCTGCATTTATTCCTCTTATGGAAATTTTCCTGCTGCGGACTCATCCTTGCAATCATGGTTTGCCCGTAGAGGTGGTCATTCTCGTCCCTTTTCTTTATCTCGGTATGTGTGACCATGACAATCCGTCTATTATCCCTGCACCGACCATTGCCCCTGCTCGTTGTGTAACCAACTATTCTCTGCCCCATACCTGTTCTTGGGAGGGGTGTAACCATACTAGTATGTGGTAAAATATTTTGACCTACGTCACTCATGGCTTGTTGAGTCCCATCTGTAATTTCCCCTGCACTAACCCTACACTTTTTCCTACTGACATGACCTTGATGTCATACCCCCATATGTTGTGTGGTATGATCCTGTATTGTCACTTGTGATTGGATGTTGGCCATGAAGATTCTTCCTAGATTCGTCGTGCCGGCCTATTGGCCTTGCACCACTCCTCTCGATGTGACCTTTCGTACTTAAGTTGTCGTCACGGTATTTTGTCGCTAGTTGTGTGCAGTCTGTTTTGAATTGACCGTTTCATATGTTGCTCCAGGTGGTGTCTAACTATGATCCTTCCTTGCGAACCCCTTTGTTAGCGATTATGTCTGTCGGGTCGTTCGCTGACCTGCGTACCCAACGCAAATCCACTGTGTTCATCTTTTGCAGATGCTCCTGGTTTTTTTGCAGGGAGTGTGCCAAGTGCCAATGTCTCTGAACTTTTCCCACTCTGGTTCCATTTTGGATTCTCTTCACCTTATTGATTACCAGAGTGGAGTCACCTTCCACGATAGTGTTTTTCATCCTTTCACAGCTTAGAATCTCGAGGTTGATATCCGGGGCTCTGAATTCCACTGTGTTGTTAGTTGAATTTCCCATACTCCCAGCGTAAAGTTGGATTATGTTGCCGCCATTATCCCTGATAATCCCTCCCATTCCTGTCATGCCTGGGTTTCCTTTTGTCTCCCCATCGAAATTCAACTTGAGGGACCCTACTGGTGGGGGATTCCAGTTGTGCTCACCTATTTGGAGTTGTGGTGGTCGTCCTATTTATGTGTAGTTGCACCCATATTTTAGGTGAAAAGATTCTAGGACTATAGATTCCTGACCTGCGAGATGCGCTTTCCCATTATGGCAGTTGCAGCTCTGCACCATTTCTCTTGTCATGGAGATTATTTTTTCTTTGATTTTCCTTTCTCGAAGGATTTCATTCTTGAAGCTGCACCGATTCCTTTCTTTCCATATTCTCCATATGATCATCCCCGGAATGAGAGTCCAACATAGGTTCACCTCTTCATTTTCGTTGTAACTCTCATTCTTGTTGTTGATGGTTGCGCAAATGTTACCTCAGGTCCTATTGGACTATCAAACAATACCTGTCGCCCAGTCCCAGATCTCTATTGTGTAGGTACATTCATCAAGGAGATGATTCGTTGTTTCTTCCTTATCTTGACAGAGGTGGAACCATGACAGGCCTATGAAGCCCCTTTTCCTTATGTTTTCCTAGGTTAGAATTCGGTTGTGAAGTACTAACCATTTGAAAAATTTTATTTTTGGCCATTGGGGGCTGCTCCAGAGCTTATCCCATAGTTGTGTTGGGTCTTCTTGGTCTTGTTCCACAATGTAATGTCGGGCTTCCTTCAAGTTGAATTCCACACCATTTTTTCGACCCCATCTTAATTGGTCTTCTTCTTCTGAGACTGGAGTTTTTCTTTTCCCCAGTTCCTCCTCCACTTCCTTCACGATTGTTGCGGTCCGATATCTAGTTTGGGAATTGAGATTGTCCCAGATTCTCCATCTGTTTCGATCTATTTCTTGCTTCCAATACTGGTGGACTTTGGTTTTTCCTTGCGCGATCATGTCCTATTAGAGTTCCTCCCTGTCTGAATTTCCCATTTTAGGTTCCTGTTGCCAGGCATCCTCCTAGAATCTGGTTGTTTTACCATTCCTTACTTCCCATAAGATGTGTGTCTGGATTTAAGTTTTGTTGCACCAAGCTAGGTTCCATATGGTTGATCCCTCCCTGGTGCCCATAAAACGAATTTGGTCCTAGTCGTTTATGTCCGGGGCATACTTGGCCTTCCAGAGGTTTTCCCACGAGGTAGAAGTTTCTTTAACCCATCGCCACCATAGTTTTTCCCCATAGGCTTCGTTGGTTACTTGTGGGTCTTGTAGCGCCAGTCCTCCTTTCCATTTTGTCTTGCAAACCTTCTCCCAAGCCACCAGGGCCCATTTTTTCTTTGTTTCCCCTCCTTTCTATAGGAAGTCCCTTTGGATGGTCCTTATTTTTCATAGTATTCCTTTGGGGGTGGGAAATACAGACATCATATAGGTTGGAATTGCTCGCAGAATTGTCTTGGTCAGTACAAGTCTCCCCGCAACGTTGAGGGATCTGTACGTCCAATTTTTCACCCTCTCCTGTAGCTTGTTGAGAACTCCTTCCCAATTTTCCATTTTGTATGCTCTGTCCATTAGGGGGATGCCCAAGTATTTAGTTGGGAGTTTTTTGCGCTTAAAGCCCAAAATATTTTCCAAGTTCCTTTGGATTGCAAGGTTGGTGTTGAAAAACTAGATCATCAATTTGGAATGGTTGATCTCGGCTCCTGAGGATTCCCCAAACGCTTCTAAGATCCTTTTGAAATTTTTTTCTTCCTTGACCATGGGTATGCCATGGAGTAAGGTGCCATCCACAAACTGTTGGTGTGTGGAAGTAGGGCAGTTTTCGAAAGGTTTGAGGCATGTTATTTCTCCTGCTGCTATTGTGCTTTTTATGCTTCAACTGAGACCTTCCATCATCAGGATGAACAGGAAGGGGGATAGTGGGTCTCCTTGTTTGATGCCTCTAGTAGGCAAAAGGGTTTGGTTGGGGCTCCATTTATCAAGAGCGAATAACTTGTTGTTGAGACTAGGCTGATAATCCAGCTGATCTAGTGTTAGGTGAAACCAAAGGATTCTAGAGTCTTAACCATGTAGTGCTAGCTAATTTTGTCATAGGCTTTTGCTAGGTCAAGTTGTATTATCATCCACCCGCTCCTATGGATTTTCAAGGTGTGGATTAGCTCATGGGCATGGATGATTTCATCCATGATTTGGTGTCCTTCCACAAAACCCACATGTTCTTGTGAAACCAGTGTGGGTAGGAGGGGTTTCAATCTATTGGCTATGACTTTAGAGATTATCTTGTAAAACACATTGCATAAATCTATGGGTCTGTAGTAGTCAGGGGTCCTTGCTTCATTTTCTTTGGGGATTAGAGTAATCATTGTGGCATTTAATGCTTTTAGGATGGAGGCCGACCGTCTAGAGTCCTCCACCACCCTATAAATGTCGTGTTTGATCACTTCCCAACAGGATTTGAAAAATTCCACTGTGAAACCATCTGGACCTGGGGCTTTCCCATTGGGCATCTCCCAGATCACTTGATCAATTTCCTCCTTAGCTATGGGTTTGTTTAGGTTTTTATTTTGTTCCTCGGTGACTAGACATGGGATGTGTTGCGTTATCCTTTGGATGGCCTCCATTCGATCTTTGTTGGGTTATTGGGCTATCCCATGGAAGTGACCTACCAAGGTATTTTCAATCTCCTTATGGGATTCTTGCTCGATCCCATCTTGATCCTTAATTTTCAGGATTTTGTTGTGGGATCTTCTGGCAATGGTTGTTCTATGAAAAAACTTAGTGTTCCTCTCTCCTTCCTTTAGACATCTGATTCAGGACTTTTGGCGCCATAGAATTTATTTCTGCTAGCATCTTCCCTCCCATTCCTGGGTCATTTGGATCTCTTCCTTTTTTCGATCCTCTGTATATCCCTCTGCTATGCAAACTTCCTAGAGTCTTCTCATTCTGTCTTCAATATTTTTCTTCACTTGGTTTATGTTGCCAAAAATTTCCTTGTTCCACTCCCTAAGCTTATATTTGATGTACTTTAGTTTCTTATAGAATTTAAATATATGTGTCCCTTGCTCTGTTTGTTCCTCCCGCCACCACTGGTTGATGTTTTCCTTGAAGGTGGGGTGTTCAATCTATAACTTCTCAAATATGAGTGGTCTATTCTTTGGGGTTGTTGGGAAGTCTGCTTCTAGTTAGACTAGCCAGTGATCAGAACCCCCCCAGGGAAGGATGTTGCAATCTAAGGTTAAACCCTACATAATGATGGAATCTGACACCAAGAATATGTCTAGTCTTGTGGAAAACTGATGTTGATTTATCTATTTATTGTTCCAAGTGAAATGTCTGTTATTGGTTCTGATGTCCACCATCTCCACTATGTTTATGAACGTTGAGAATTCTTCCGCATATCTATCCAATCTCCTGGTGCCTCCTTTTTTCTCTGCCAATCATGTGATGATCTTGAAGTCCCCTGCCAGGATCCAGTGGAGGTTGTTGGAGCAGGATTTTATGTCTTCTAGGTCTAGAATCATTCTTCTCTTTTCCTCTAGTATCTAGGGTCCATACACATTAGTGCATAGAATCGTCTCTGTATTCCCAATGATTTGCATGTTAACAGAAAGTGTGTGCCCGGTAGCCTCCGTTGCTATGAGGTTCATCACTTGTGAGTTCCATAATGTGAGGATACCTCCTGCCATCTATTGTCCTTCGACAACCAACATCTTGTACTTGCTCCATTGTTTTTTGTTGATTGTTTCCATTCTTTCAACAGTGCATTTTGTCTCTTGGATGAAACATAGGTCCGGTTGCTCCTTCCTAAGTCTATTTCTAAGAATTCTTTGCTTTCGTGGGTTGTTTAGGCCTCTTATATTCCATGTTATAATATTCATGTAAACATGTGGGGGGGATTTGGGAAAGAGGTTTTTTATCTTACCTGAGTTTATCAGCAGAGCTCCTAGTTCYTGTAGGGCTATGTTATTTAATTTCCTGCCTTTTTTCCTTCTCGTCTGCTTGGGTGAGAGTTGYGGTTGTCCTTCACTTGCTTTGATTCMTAKGTGTCCTATCTCCCCGTGCGTATGCTTGAGCCCTCTAKATTTGTCTTCCTCCCTTAGGAGGAACAGGTATTGGATGYGGTCTAGTTGCTCCACTAGTACATTGTCTATTCCCTTCCTTTTCCATTACTCCAGTATGTTCGGGAGATCGATCCCTTCCCTTTCCACAATGTCTCTCAGATCAGGGTCTTCCATTCCTACCTCGCTTGGAGGCGTTTTCGCATCTCCATCTACCTCCTACATGGGGGTGGGGGTACTTTTTGTTTCTCTGTCCATAGGAGTTGCACTACCCCCCTGTCCCATCTCTTTTCTTGGGCTATATGTATCCTCATTTGTTTCTTTTTCCCTGACTTCTTTAGCTTTTATCTTTTCCTTTCCTCCTTCCTCCCCTTTGTTGGTCTTGTCCCATCCTTTTGTTTTATTTATGGCCTCCAGATTGCTCACTGTTGGGGTTTTACTTTGTTTCTTGTTAGCTTTGTTTCTGTGGTTTGGTTTTATAAACCCATCCTCATCCTGCTGTAGTTTGGTGTTTTTCGCTTCGTGTTTTTTAATGATTGGACATTCTCTAAATAGGTGTCCATGTTCATGACATCTTCTGCATCTGAAGGGGATCTTCTCATAGTCAATGTTTTGTATCCATTCCTCATCCCTGAATTCCAGGCTTATGGCTTCTAGGAGTTCCCCCGACACATCCATCTCTATGCAGATTCTTGCATAGGATGTGTATCATCCTTTTAGGGTTTCTTATGAAATCTTCACGTATTTTCCCAGTTTGTTCCTTATTGCTTCAAAGGTGGAAGGTAGCCAATAATCTAATGACAAGGAGTAAATTCTCAGCTATACAGGTCCATTTTTGAAAGTTTGTTTCTCTGGGGAGAATTTTTCCTTCCATGGTCGCATGTATAGTCCTGCTGAGGCGTGGAAGTATGGTCCCCCCTCAAATATCTTATCCCTATCTTCCAGGTTCATGAAAATTGATGCAAATAAGCCTTTTGAGCCCAGGTGTAGTTCCACTTCTCCTCTTGGCTTCCATTGATATTTAATCCAGTTGTGCAACATTGTTTATGTGGGCCACAAACCCATAAACTTGCAGATTAGTGCATGTGTCTTCATCTGGTCCCTGTAGAGTTGTGTTTGCAGATCACCCAGTATTACCTTGGGTATCATTGTTGTCTTTGGTTTACATGGGTTGTGCCCTTCTTCCCCATTGGGGCTCGCCATTTCTTGCACGTCATTCTGAGTTTCTCCAGCTTCTTTGCCCATGCCATTGCTTTTCCTCTCGTTTCTTTCTTGCCTCTTTTCCAGTTCTGATCCCAAGGTGCTTGTCATTGGTTCCTTGAAACCTACGCCTCGTGGGCCTTTCCCTCTGTCTACTACTACCTACTTGTATGAGGGGGTTCCATTACCGCCCCCCTTGGTACTCATGTTGTCCTCTACTATGGTCGCGGCCACCAAACCCTAGCTTGTCGTTTCTCTAGAGTATCTCTTATACAAATGTTAAAAATACTATCAAAATACAATTTATTTATCTAATGATTAAAATACACTTGCAAATTTTTGTTTGATCTTTCTTCTCCTACATGTTCATTCCTAGNCTTGAAACCTACGCCTCGTGGGCCTTTCCCTCTGTCTACTACTACCTACTTGTATGAGGGGGTTCCATTACCGCCCCCCTTGGTACTCATGTTGTCCTCTACTATGGTCGCGGCCACCAAACCCTAGCTTGTCGTTTCTCTAGTCTATCTCTTATACAAATGTTAAAAATACTATCAAAATACAATTTATTTATCTAATGATTAAAATACACTTGCAAATTTTTGTTTGATCTTTCTTCTCCTACATGTTCATTCCTAG
>SNQJ01S0041263.1:43074-65689 GCA_010110895.2 Picea sitchensis | reverse complement strand
TAAGAGTTAGTTAAGATCTACTTGGTCTAATGTGTCGTTAGGTAAGAGTGTGTTTCTTAGTGTGTTTCTTTAGCATGCATTAGTATGCATTTGTAGTTAGGAAATCCGACGGTCATGATATGTTCACGACATAGAGTGATCTGACGGTTCATATTCTCCTCAATATTAATGGCCATTGATCCATGGCTTAAAACCTGTTTGGTCCATGATCTCTATTTAAAGAGCATGGAGGGTCATTTGCCGATGATCGATTGTGAGAAATTCTCTTGTAAAATATCTCTCTAAGATTTTTCTTTTGCATTAATAAACTACTCCAAGTGGCCGCGTTGGTTGGGGCCATGGATGTTTCCCTGTAGGGGTTTTACCACATGAAAACATTGGTGTGTTGATCTTTGATCTGGTTATGTGAGTGACTACTGAAGGTGTTTGTCCTCTATTGTAATACCCGTGTTGTCAAATAGATTTACTCCCAATCCGACATTCTATACAAAATCTTACCCAATGCACCACGGTCAACTCTCGACAAATCCAAATAGAAGTATGGGCCTCATGCCGATGGCATAGTAGGCTCAACACAGGGCAAGTCCACATATGTGTTTTCTAATCAATTACATCAATTATCGATTCAATAGACTATGGAAAGAAAAAATCCTAGTTTGGCTTCCCCTATAACTTAGACATCAGATGTACAAAGTGTGAAATCGACAACTCCCAAGGCTAACCAACAAACAAAGGGAAAGAAGAAACTGAAAAACAAGAAGGGTAAGCGAGATAAAAAGGCTACAAATAATGATGGAGAGGGAAAAACTGAAAAGAGAAATGTGAAGTTTCCATGTAAGATTTGCATGGATGACCACTTGACTCACCTATATCCTCGACTTGCAGAAGCCCAGAAGCTAATGGCCCAACAATAGCCTGCTGTGTTGACAAACCCTTTTCCACAAGGGAAAAATATGGCTCAAGCATCCTCATCCACGAGAATGGCTGGGGGCAGTCAGGGTACCCCCGCACCGAATAATAATAACTATGGGGCTACAAACATATATATGATGAATGTTGAAGCTCATTTATTGACCAAGGCTCATGACTACAGAACAACAGAATCTATAGAGAAGGGAAAATAAGTCTCCAACTCATTGACTCCTCTTCAATTTGAGAATATAGTGGGAGAAACAATGACTCGCATCCCTCAAGGTGCATTAAAAAAGGCTTCTCACAACCCCAACATGAGGAATACTCAGAATTACTCCATCATGGAGGATCTAGCACAAACTCCCTGTGCAATGTCTACTTTGGAAGTTCTCCATATTTTCCCCTCACAGAGAAAAGTTTTGTTGTCTGCCTTGGAATGGCAGAGCCCAATAACTCAGAAATAATCATTTTTATCCAACAGACCTTAAACCTCGTCTTCTTCACCATGTCACCTTTCAGATAGTAGTGGCATACACCACAAATTCGTTGACACGAAATATTTTGCATATGATGGTTGATGAGGGCGCCTCGACTTGTGTGATGTCATTGGCATGTTGGAAGGCCATTGGCTAACCTAATTTGTCTCTATCACCCATGTTGCTTATGACATTTGATCATTGATCTTTCAGACCACATGGTATAATTCCCTCTTTCCCCATGTGGTTGGAGGGAAAATATATGTGCGTTGAGGTAGAAGTAGTTGATGCACCTCTCGACTACAATATTTTGTTAGGGCAGAGTTGGACCTATGCAATGAACGTGGTTGTAGCCACCATTTTTTGGGTCTTATGCTTTCTGTACGATGGTTAGATTATAACCGTTGACCAATTATCCTTCTCCCATATTGACCCTTCATTGGGGGCATCCATGGTCCCGATGATTGATAACCCACAACTAGGCACTGTCAACTTAGGTGTCAGATTATTTCCATCTTTGATGGGAACCTTTGATTATCCGTCGCCTTCCAATGATGTTAGGTTTATTTTGGTTGTCCCTGACAAGCCGAAGGCTACAATTTTTCAAGTTTCATCTTTTAAAATGAGCTACTTTAATAATCCATGTATTTTACCTTCCCCATTGGCTTTGATGGAAGGGGTAGGACACGTTCGCATGGCCATGCTCTTATCCGTTGCTGAGGTTGTGTATAGTGTTGTCAAGCAAGCCTCGACCAATCCTGATTCAGATCCCCCACAGGAGTTAGATCATGTTCTCAAGCCTATTTTGGCTCAAGACTCTCTCGTCGCTCACAACCCTTTATACTTAGTCTTTCCCTATGACGAGGTGATCCTAGAGGAAATGACTAGTCTTGATAGATCTTGGGATGATCTTCACCATAGATCTTAGTTCTTACCCAAGAACATGAGACTAGAGGTAGGAGATTTCATTACGACCATGAATGGAGATGCCTCTTGTCCCATCAACGCTATGGATAAGCATAGAGTATATGCCAAGGGAAACATGGAAAATATCGCTGAAACGATTCCTATTTATATCTCCAAAACCCCTGGAATCACGGAAAATGTCTTCGTCGAAGCGGATTTCTCCCTTGAAGAGATTCAAATCTACACCGTATTGTTTAAAGACTTCCGTGATGTTTTTTCCTAGTCTTATGAGGAGATGTCAGGCATTGATCCATGCATTTTTGAACATGAAATCATGACTTATCTTGATGCCAAACCTGTCCGACAGAAGCTTTGCCCGATTAATCCTTGCAAAGCAGTGAGGATAAAGGATGAAGTACATAAACTTATCAAGGCTAGTTTTATCTACCCCGTGCAATTGATGGAATGGGTGTCGAACCATGTTCCTGTCAACAAGAATTAAGGCACGATCTATGTATGTATGGAATTCCGTGACTTGAAAAAAGATTGCCCAAAAGTCAATTTTCCAACCTCGTTTATTGACCAAATCGTCAATGAATGTGCAGGTTGCGAGGTCTTTTCTTTCATGGATGGTTTTTTCTGGGTACAATAAAATTTAGATCAAGGCCGAGGACCAACATAAGACAACTTTTATTTGTCCTTAGGGTACATTCGCGTATCGAAAAATGCCTTTTGGCCTGAAGAATGTTGGAGCTACTTTTCAGTGGGCCATGTCGTTCGATTTTCATGACCTCAAACACATATTTGAGGCGTACCTGGATGATCTGGCATCACGTTCTTGCAAGAGATCTGATCATCCCTCCCATTTACAACTAATCTTTGAGACGTGTCGCTACTATCATATTCACTTGAATCCAAACAAGTGTAGTTTTTGTGTGGCATCGAGTCGTTTATTAGGTTTCATTGTTTCAACAAAAGGGATCATGGTCGATCATATAAAGGTTGAGGCAATAGTTCAATTTCCTCCCCTGCACACAGTTCCCCAACTTTAGAGTCTATAGGGGAAAGAAAATTTTCTTTGGTGTTTTGTTGTTGATTATGTCGAGATTAAGAAAGGGTTCATGTGTCTTTTAAAAAAGGGAGTTCCATTATGTTGGGATGAAGTAGCTCAATGCTCTTTTGATGCATTGAAATGCACTCTGATGTCCACCCCTAAGCTCAATCTTCCTGATTATGGCAAGGATTTCTTGTTGTATTTGGCTGCTGTAGAGTTCGCGATTGGCATGGTCTTGGTACAAGAGGATCACAAATTCAAAGAGAATGTTATCTATTATCTTAGTCGAGGCCTGGTTCGAATGGAACTCAACTATTCACATGTTGAGAAACTCACTTTGGCAGCTGTTCACGCTGTCCAATGGTTCTGTCACTATATATTACTTCACAAGAACACCGTCATAGCTGTCATCAACCCTTTCCAATATGTGTTAACATGATAGGTTATTGGCGGAAATATCAGTCGATCAATAGTCATCCTGCAAGAGTTTGACTTGGATTTTGTTTTGGCGAAATCTAAAAAGTCCTTGGTCTTTGCAGAGTTAATCTTGGAACTTCCGGTCGAAAGTGGTGATATTTCATTTGAAGAGTCGCCAATTAATGAAGATATTTTTCTGATCGCATCTTCGGACCCATGGTATGGATATATACTTGTGTATCTTCAGAATTTGAAATGCCCTGCTTCTTCTTCTCACGATGATCCTTGACGAATACGACACCAAGCACGAAACTATCTCATCCTCGATGACAATTTGTATCATCGAGGGGTGGATTTCATTCTTCGACGATGTCTTACTCATGAAGAAGCAAAGCTTGTTTTGAATGACTGTCACTCCAGAGCATGTGGCAGTCATCTGTCTGGGTTGGAAACAACCCAAAAGATTCTTCGCACTGGATACTTTTGGCCCTCGTTAATCAAGGATTGTGTTAAGGTGGTCAATAAGTGTCACATATGTTATAGCTTCTATCAGAAGATGCAGGAACACCTAGCTCCTATGTTCTCGGTTATTTTCGTTGGCCCCTTAACCAAGTGGGGGATTGATTTCACTACATGTCACCCAACTTCTTCTAGGGGGAATCACTATATCATCGTAGTAGTAGACTACTTTACTAAGTGGGTCAAATCTATGCCTACATTTAACAATGATGGGGAAACTATTGCCCTTTTCGTTTTCAATCAGATAGTAGCTAGATTCGATATCCTGAAGGAGATTGTCACTGACCATGGAAGTCACTTCTAGAATAAAATAATGACCAAATTAACATCAAATATCGGGTTTAAACAAGAACATTCATCACCCTATTACCCACAAATGAATGGTTAGGTTGAAGCTATGAATAAGCCTCTCAAGACTATTCTTCAGCGAACAATTAATTCGGCCAAGTGAAATTGGCATTTGATGTTGTATTCGAAACTTTGGGCTTATCAAATGTCAATCAATACTGCTACCAGTCTTTCACCTTTTCAACTCATTTACAGGCTGGAGGCAGTCTTTCCCATTGAATGTCAAATCCCTTCTCTGAAGTTGGTAGTGGAACTACTGCCTAACACTACACCGCTTGAGGAACATCTATTATATCTCGAGAAGCTCGATGATAAAGAACAAGATGCAGTCTTGGCTAAGGAGGCTCATAATAAATGGGTCAAGTGTCAATATGATCGGTCTATTTTCCCTTGTATTTTCTCCGAAGGCGATCTTTTTCTAGTCTACGACCAATACCAAGATCCCTTAGGGGCAGACAAGTTCAAATCCATGTGGTTTAGACCTTTCATTGTGAAATAAGTCTTAGAGAAGGGTGCTTATTGTCTGTTTTATTTCGAGGGTAACCCTTTATCAGAGCCTAGAAATGGGCTCTACCTTAAGAGGTACTACACTTAGGTCGATCACCTGGGTGTGGCTTCTTGTATATATGTATAGTTTTTTATACATTCTTGTCTTTTTTGTTTTATGGACGTGTAGTTATTTATGTTCTCTTTTTCACTGTGGCAGATGTCAAGTGAATCAAAATTTTATGTTGGGTTCGAGGACGGTGCTAGCCAACACACTTGGAGGCTTGGTTCCACAGCTTGGGTGATTTTTACACCTAGTGGTCAGTTGATACCTTCTGGAAGTATTTGTCTAAGTGAAGTAACCAATAATTGTGCTGAGTATAGTGCAGTGATAGAATTACTACATGATTCCTTGTCACATGGTATTTCTCACCTCTGGGTTTATTTAAATGCTCAACTAGTCGTATCCCAGTTAAATGGGGTATACCGCTTTTATGATCCCACTCTTCAACGACGATTTCTTATGGTACATCTCTTAGAACGATCTTTTGATTATATTACTTATATTCATGTTCCTAGGAGATATAACCAACTAAATGATACATTAGCTAATCAAGTATTAGATTGGCATATTGCTCCCATGTAAAAGTAAAAAATTAACATACACATGTAAATACATTTGTAAAAAAATTTCATCCATACACACAAACACATATATATATATATCCAAAATATAATGTCATGATTACAAAGTGGGCATGAAAGCCTAAAAAATAGTCGATATACATAGTTGGGCTTAAGACCTCAATACATAGTACAAAATGTTCCCTCGGCACATGATGGTCCAACTTTATGTAAGGTATAGGTGTATTGACCATTCTATAGTGAACTACATCATTCACAAGACACCAGAACAACTGGAACCAAGTCCTGGGCACCCCCACTACAAGTGGTTTCATACTCGGGAGAATATCCTCGATCTCGGCCATGGGTACTGCACGGGTGAGAGCCGTCAGGTTTCTCTCTACTCGACGTATCATTCTCTTAGCCTCTCCAGCTAGGGGTCCTCCTGCAGCTGATGGTCCTCATGCAACAGTTGGTCCTCCTACTCCTTCTGGTCCGGCCTCTAGTCAAGGACGACGCTTGGTCCTGGAGAAGTCGGTCGATCGCACTATTCCCACGTCTGTATATAATAGATTGTTTTAGTTAGTACTATGGCATTAACATAAAAAAGATAATATATAAAAATTTTAATTTTTTTAATAACTTCAAAAAAATTGTTACCTATCTCGTCGCGTTCCTCGCCAGGGGGCATGGGAATGTATGGATATCTTAAGAAACTAATTTTGTCATATGGATAATCCTCTATAACAGGAATCTGATGGGCCCACCAATCAAAACATTTGTCGTCAAACGCCTCCTGGGTTCTTCCTCCACCCTGTCTAGGCGCCTCCTGGGTTCTTCCTCCACCATGTCTAGGCATCAAAATTTCCCACCTGCACAATTTCGGGAAGGAGGCAATATGCCCCCATACTGTCTCTCTTGGGATGAGACTATGCACTCTCTCTAATAAGAAAGAGCATAAAACTGTGTCGAACCCGAAGTTCTTGTTCATTCTCTTATGACAATCTGTGAGTTGTTTCTTCATGCATGTCAACATGGTAGTACTCTAGTCAAATGTGGCCGCCTCCAAACACTGAACTGCGCAATGCATCTGTGCATAGGAGGCTCGATGGAGTGTTGCAGATCCTGTAATCTGCCTAATCATGAATAATACAATGCGAAGGTGGAGGCTGGTGATCTTGTGAATCAACACCTGAGAACCTACTTTCTTGGTACCAGCGTCACAGTACATCCCAATGTAATCCTCAATGTTATACATACCTGGAGGAAAGGTCCTTAGATTGATCGGTTCCCCTCTCCTAGAGAGGCCGAACAAGAAGTAAATATCCTCTGTGGTCGGGGTCAATGATTGACCATGTAGCATAAATCCCTCTGTATCAGGGTGCCAATACTCTACCAAAGAATTGAGCAACCTCGATTGTGCCCTCATGAACGAACAATAGAAGAACTTGCACATTCCACACTGTTTTAGCATAAAAATGGAGTGGTTTTAGTCTTTGTTATTTCTTTTTTGTGTATTAAAGGCGGTGTATGCGGGCTGGATTTAAGACAGTCACGTATGTGCGTGGGCTGAGTATTACTCTTCCTATGTACATACGCGGGTTGAGCGTGGACAACCCGCATACACATAGACGTGACCATTTTACAAGGGTGCGTGCCTCCCAAACAAAAAATTAAATGCAAAAAGATGAATGAAAAAGGAGAGTCTTATTTGTACTTGAAGGTTTTCCATCCATCATATCTCCTTGAATCCGCATTTTGAGGAAGAGGGTTTTTTTACCTTTTTGGTATTTTCCGAGTTTCAATGGTAAAACTGAACTGCCCACCTCTATTTATAGATTTTTTTGGGCCTTTTCCCCCTAATTTGGTCCCTTTTTTCCCCTTTCTTGACTTGGTGGCTAATTAAATTCTCTGTTGATATGTCTTCGGGTCATTCTGATGAACTTGTCCTTTTAGTTTGGTGATTGTTTCTTGAGATGGGTTACACTTATATCATCCCATGGTAAAAGTCATTTTTCCAACTATTGCATATAGATTAGGTTTTCACGCTCCGCATTTTGCATATTGTTAACTTTTCCACTTTTCCATAGGATTTATCCCACCAAAATGTGACACAAAACCTTCTCAGCTGCTTTAGAAGTGTCTTAATTAGGTGGTAGAGCCTACCTCTACATGAATTCCCTAGGTAGATCCTTTGCTGCATTTTGGCGTCCATGCTGTGAGTTTTGTCTATAGGCTTGGGAGTCCTTATTAGTTTTTCCATGATTATTTATTGAAGACTTATTGTTATTTCTAGTCATCATTCTTGGCCTTACCCACGAGCATAGATGATTTTAGGGGCTAAATTTTTCAAATGGGCTAATTTTGCATGTTTTTTCCCAAAAATATATTTGCTAATTTTTGTTTTTTCTAAAATCAATTCGCCCTAATTCCATAGAATAAAATTATTTTACCTTAAAAATCACCAATATTTGATAGACTCTATATTAAATCCTTAGAAATTTGAATATTTTTACAAAACTATCGCCAAAATTTTTACATTTTGCATATTAAGGACTGGTAAGATTAGCCCATGTTTCTACATTTTAATATAAATTTCCATCCTTAAAATTATCCCTGCCCACGTGACTCCCTAAAGATCATGGTTTGTTGTCTTTCAAGCTCCCTTAAATTTTGAAAGAAACATCCAATGAGAGTTTATTTATTGTTTTCGATCTCATCTGGATTACTTGAGAAAAGAATTTCCCCTGGAGTCTTCTTTAAGCCCTTTTCAGACTCTCTAAAAATGAAAATATTGTCGAGTGATCTTGTTTCCCTTCATGCTCGCCAAACTCAAACTTGAAGGCACTTCTATCCGGAGGTATTTTACCCATTTTTGGTCCGGACGACTAATTTTACGAATAAAGGTGTACCCTAGGAACTTCAGTTCGGTAGGAGAGTATTCTCAGGCATAAATTTAACCCTTTTTCGGGCCCGAGGGACTAAATTTTCGAAAAAGGAACATTCTTCTTGGTTTTGGTTTATTCTTTTTTGGGCCTTGGAGATTGCTTATGAAAAAGGAAACCCCTCATATTCCATAGTTAAGCTCTTTTCAGAATCCCTAAATATGAAAAGATCACAGAGTGACCTTGTTACTTACACACACATTAATTGGTCCAGAAGGAACATCTATTTGGCATAAGTTTAACCCTTTTTTCGGCCAATAGATTATCCAGGAAAAAGGTACGCCTCCGGAGACTTGTCTCATTGGGAGAGTTCTCCTAAGTTATATTTTATAATTTTTCGGGCTAAGGAGAATAAACTTAGAAAAAGGCTATGCATCCATAGTTAAGATTTTTTCAAACTCCTTAAAATTGAAAAGATCGTCAAGTGATCTTGTCTCAATCACACTCGTTAAAATGGTATTGAAGAGACATATTTTTGGTATAAGTTAAACCCTTTTTCAAATCTACTAGACTAATTATGAAAAAGGAACTCCTTGGAGTCTTGTTTTAGTGTTTTTTTAGACTCTCTAAACGTGAAAAAACCACCGAACTTACCTTTGCTGGGCTCATAAGACTTCACGTGGAAGGAGTCTTGTTGTGTCATGCTTAATCGCATCACATGTCTCATATTTGTGTCTTTGGCCTAATGCCAGTCCATGTTTCTCTCAACTAAACCTTCAAAGCATTCCTTAAATGCAAGCCTTGCATCACTTTTTTCCTTTGCGATCTGACACCTTGACCCATGGAGGAATTTTCCTGAGTGTCCTTATCCTACAGATGTCTCCTTGCACCGAGAATCAATATTTTCCATGCTCCTGGAATTAGTTTTCTTTCCCACGACACTTGTTCCTCCTATGTAACGTAACATTCTTTTATTATTTTTCAAGCTCGTTAAAAATTTGAAAACGACAAAAAAAACAAATATTCCAAAAAGAGGGGACGAGATATATAAATTCTTTTATTCGGTAGCAAGATAGTCGCCCTTGGACAAATCACATCCTTCCATTTGTTTGCCAAGCATTGGGATCTAGTATGACCTTTAGAAGCTGTTCTCGTTACAGAGAGTTGTCTCCTCCTCCATTTGGTTACTCTTCCAAACATATGGAGAGTTTGTGGTGCCTCTTGCATCACAGACTTATGTCAATGTTACGTTACCTGAGTCTCATCATTTTTCATGATTTTTCCAAGGGAAGTTTTATCTAACTTGAGTTGGCCAGTCTGTAGTTTGTCTCTTGACTTTCATGAGTTGGCTATCCCAAGAGTCCAATCAAGTTCAGATTCAAAATCGATGAAGTTATCTTCCTAATGATTGAGATCCTCTATTCTTTTTCCGATGACATGTCGAAGACCTCATAGTAGTGAGTATTACACTCCTATTGTACTCCTACCTGAGATGTTGAAGATCTTTAAGTTGTTTCTTGAGCTATGAATCTTTTCATATCTAGCCACAAGCGTTGATTCTTCTTTAAGATGCATATTATATTGTACTTAAATATCATCGAATGATTTTGAGATGTAGATCCGTATTGTATTGCTAGAGACTACACTTTATATAGACATTTATATGACATGGATCCACAGTTTACTTGATTGGCAACCATGATTAGTTCATCCCGAACATGGGAATTCCTGCCTCAGAGAGATTATTATTATTTTGCAGATGGTGCTCTCCCAAACTCTAGTCCCGGGCTCACTCGACTTCGTTCCTTCCCAATGGTAAAGATATTGTAATGTATTTCGGCCATCAGTTTCTCTTCTGACCTCGCACATTAGGGGCCATATGAGTTTGGGAACCAAAGGATGAAAAAGTGGGTTATTCCCTCAACTTCAATAGGATGGAATTGAATACGATTTTTTATGAATAATCAATCCAAATGGCTCTGGATAGAACCTATAACAGGGTCTCGAAAAAGAAGTAATTTCTTTTGGGCTTGTATCCTCTTTCTGGGTTCACTAGGATTTTTCCTAGTCGGGATTTCGAGTTATTTTGGTGAGAACCTGATACCCCTATTGTCATCTCAGGAAATACTCTTTGTTCCACAAGGAATTGTAATGTGTTTTTATGGTATTGCAGGTCTGTTCATTAGCTCTTATCTGTGGTGCACAATTTTTTTTGATGTGGGTAGTGGCTATAATAAGTTTGATAAAAGAAAAGGAATTGTATGTCTTTTTCGTTGGGGATTTCCCAGAAAAAAGCGTCGTATTTTCCCACGATTTCTTATGAAGGATATTCAGATGATTAAAATGGAAATTCAAGAAGGTATTTCCCCTCGTCGTGTTCTTTATATGTAAATAAAGGGCCGACAAGACATTCCTTTAGCTCGTACTGGTGATAATTTGAACCTAAGGGAGATCGAAGAGAAAGCTGTTGAATCAGCCTGTTTCTTGCGTGTATCCATTGAAGGGTTTTGAAATGAACCAAGGGGTTCTTTATACTCAACATAAATTCAAATTGATCGACATTTTTATATGGATCGAATCAAGGAACATGAATCAATATCCAATCAGGAAACTTTTAGATTTCCATACATATCAATTTCAATAAATATTGAAATATAATTGTATGGAAATGGAACGATATAGGATCTTTATGAACAATATACTATTTTTAGAAAATAGTATAGGAAGAGGTAATATAGAAAGAGCTATAAGTTAGAGCCAAAAAATTCCCTACCTATGCATACATAGCATTAGCCTTTCCACTTACACAATTTTCCAAATTATTGATTAGGCTCTCTCCTAAAAAACCATTTTTTGGAACATGTAAGTGCCCTGCTGAACTACAGCCTGCATATACATGCGAGCTATATACTAGTTAGCCCACATAGATACGTGATCTGCATGCTAGACATCCCACGTTTACCTCCAAAATTGCAAAAAAATATAAAATTGCAAGGAATTCGGTGGAGTTTACGGGTTATAGTCGGTTTCCCAACCATTTTACCCCTTGTAGCCCTTCCCCAAACCGATTAAATATCTTTTTATCATATAAAAAGAGGTATGGGAGTCTCATTTACATCATCAAGCAAGAGAACAAAGAAAATCTGCCAAAATCCCTTCCCCTTTTAGCCCAAGTTTTGGAGCCCTTTCTGAGATTTGGCCTCATCATTCCCCCTCCAACCCTTTCTCCTTATACAACCCTTTCCCTTTTCCCAAAGAGAACAATTGGTTGTGAGAGAAAAGTATGGGAATGATTCACTTGGAGCAACAATAAGAGGAACCTAGACCTGGTTCGCGGAGCATTCTACCAATAAGAAGGTTGTAATCTTTATAATCTTCATATTGAATAAAATAATTCTTTCATGTCCTAATACATTGTGTCTTTATATCGTTATTTATTAATACATCTATGCTTATATCTGAATATTGGAAGTAACAAGTAGAGATTGTATATTTGTAACATTGTTTGCCTAAGTGTTTTTGCAGGTAATCTTTGGGAGGATACCCGCAGCCTAGGAAGCTACAAAGGCGGAGGATGTCTACACTGGACGTTAGGATCAAAGGTATACCTACTTCCTTCCTCTCTCTTATCTTTCAGTTTGGCTAGTTTTGGGACAACTTAGGGATAAGACTGTATTTTAAGGGAGGTCATTGCTCTACCTGTACCTCGAACCCGTATAGTAATAGGTGGATTTTCCCCACTATAAAATGGTGACAATAATCATGGAATGGTAGAATGTAATGGAATCTCTCACTAAATCCAAATTTAATGTATGCATATTTTAAACTTGACAAGTGGCACATAAATAACTCTTCCCCCCACTTGGGAATGCTTCCCACCCTTTTGGAACTTAAAATATATTCATAAAATAATACTTACACTTAGTAATTAGGAATATTTTAATATATTTTCCTTAGCCCCCTAGCTTAATCCCTAGCCCCCTTTCCCTCTCGTGGAGTGCTAGCCCCCCATACTCTTTTGTTTGACCTGGTCTGCAACAGTGATGCATTTTATTAATATCATGAGTGTGATTACAATGTAGAATGCTAGGCTCACCGGTCTTTCAACATAGAGTCTCTCTGGCCTAATATCACACAAACACTCCAGCCCAAAACCTATATCCATACATAGGCACTTTGACCCAAAACTCAAACCGGTTCACCAGCCTATCAAAATATATGTACATATACACATTTACAACTCAGGGGTATTACACATGTTTAATTATTTGTGCAAACAAAGAGAATCCATTGGTCATAAGAAAATGTAGAGAAATTTAAAACTACAGGCCTTGGAATAACATAGTTGAATAGAAGGGGCAAATTGCACTTGCTTGGTGATTCTATAGAGACTAGAACAATGACATATATAGTATCTCTATAGGGGCTTGTGTTGGATAATCTATAAACAAAGATAAGTCATATGTAAGAGGAAGGAAAACATCATTGTAAGTGGTAGAGAATTTATTTTATCTAGATCAAAGGAAGTTAGAAGGCAGGGAAAAGATAACAACATTTGGAAGACTTCATTTTTTTTTGGCTAGAAGGTAGTGCATAGAGGCTTGGTTTTGCTTGGTTTTTTTAGGACTATAGCAGAAAACATGAAAGAGGTAGTTAATTCAAAATAATTTGATTTATTGTTGATTTTTTATAAGCATTCTAGTAATTGAGACCAAGAAAGCATTTTTTCCCTTTCTTGTTGCTTTTTCTTTCAAAAGGGACTAAGTGTGATAGGAAAAGAAGGAAAACCAAAGAAAGTATATACGTCAAATTTTGCAATGTAAAACAATGAAAATGATGTTGGTACCTCATCTCTGGGTGTGTCTACTCAACATAGCTATCAATTTTGGTTGGATTGAAGGAAGACATGTCAAATTCATTGCAAGCAAATAAGCATTAAAAGTGAATAAGCATGCTTTTTTGTTTTGTTTCAAAAAGAAGACAATGAAACCAATTACTACTCTGCTAAATTTATCACATCTAATTATTTTTTCAAACATGGCTGAAGTCTCCTAAATATGGTGTATGTCAAGGATAGGAAAGAGAGTTAAGGTATGGTGTATGTCAAGGATAGGAAAGAAAGTTAAGGTATTAGATCTAAATTCCAATATGATAGAGATATTGCTACTAGATTAATGCTTATGTCATCATATATTGACTTTAAAAATATAATACTTATAACCAATAATAATAATAATAATAATAATAATAAATATTAGTGAACTAAAATAAAAATATTGTAATAATAATAATATATGTTAGTGAACTAAAATAAAAATATTGTTATATACAAGAGAGAATTGATATATAAACTTAATATAAAAATAATTATATAGAAAAATAAAAATACAAATATCCTATTTAAACATAAATAGAAATACTACATATATGATATTTATATAAAAATATTATTATAATATATAGAATAATCAAAATTATATTTATACATTCATATTTGCATAAATTTTGAGTTATGAATATTACTAAATTAAGTGAAATTATAACCAATGAACTAAATTCGTATTAAATTATAAAAAAAATGACATCTAATATATATATATATAAATCATTCGTATAAAGTGTATAAATACTAATTAAAACCTTTAAAACAACTTATCCAATAGGGTTAGAAAGGTGATATGAATCATTAAAATATAAGAAAGATAAGGAGGGTCAATTTCTAAAGTCAATTGTGAACAAAATGTCCATCCCATATTCGGCATGAACCATCCCATTGAAAAAGCCAATTAGCGTGCCTTGCCGTGCTCATTATTATACATTATTATAAGGAGCTTCGCATTTTATTTTGTCTTTGAAATAATCATCTCAAATGGATTTATTTGTATCAATTAAAAAGTATTCAATGAAAATCAAGCATTTAAGAAAATGCTAAGAACTATTCAGAGATATAGCACCAAAGCATTTTTTTTAGTCATTTTATCTACCCATTCGAGCCAAAGCCACCAAAACCCTAGGAACTAAAGAGCCAAGACACCTTAAAAAAGGATGATTACTTTATTTTATATTAATTATTATATATATAAAATAATAATAATTTAGCATTGTCTAATAAAGAATAAAGAATAAAGAATTGAAGGTTGGTTAATGGATGCATATATTTCTATGGTGAATATTACTTCTATGGAGAATATTATTTCTATAGTGGTGAATATTATCTTTGGGGTGTTAATGCCTGAATATTTATTTCTAGGTCTATGGTGAATATGGTTTGAGGTAAATATGATCTAGTGAATGTGGTTTGAGGTAAATATAATCTATGGTAACTCTGTTCGTGACTATTCAAACCCTTAAGTGAATCTAATAGAGGAAGGCCTAACAAAGCAACACTAGATAGTTTGCATGAATCTATAGAATCAAAAGAAACATGTTTACATGAATCTATTGAATCGATAGAAAAACCTAGAGAATAGAGAAGTGAAACTTCAAAGTGAATTAGTAGTAATGCTTCAGGGTTAGTTAGTAGGAATGCTTAATAATAAATTTAGATCCTTCGAAGATAATATTGAGAGACACATGGACAATAAACTATTAGGTTTTGAGACTCAACTACACAAAATGGAGGCTAGATTACATGAAATAAGAAAAAAACAACCAAGACAAAAACAATCAATGAAGGAAGAAGAGGTGGATGAAAATAACAATTTTAGGGATAAGATTAAAGAGGTTAGAAGAAAAGAAAATTAACAATTTGGCCCTAAACAACCTAGAACACAAATTGGATATCAAACCTATCAAAGAGGAAATGACTAAGCTCATAGAGTTAGACCATGAGCATAACAAAGATCAGCAGAAACTTTCATTATTTTTGGTATAAAAAAACGAAATGACTAAGCTCATAGAGTTAGACCATGAGCATAACAAAAGATCCTTGAAACTCGTATTTTTTGGTATAAAAGAACATAAAGACGAGGACACATTAGAAATAGTCAAGGAGGAATTAAATAATAAATCACAAATTGAAACAATTGTCCTTATAGAAGCAAAAAAGTTGGGAAAAATAATTGAACATAAAGATAGGTTGATTCGAGTTATGGTAACCTCTAATGCCCATAAATATGACATACTTAGTAAAACTATGAGCTTAAAATGGCATGGAATATTTATGAATGAAGACCTCATTCCAAAATATCAAGCTAAATTAAGGAAGGAGGTTCAAAAGGTAAAGGAAGCCATCAAGATAGGAAAACGAGAAATAATTAGGAAATGAAAAGTTATTACTTCAGATCATTTCTTGGGACTGTTGAGGCTTTCCTTGGAACAAAGTGCCTATATTAAGTTGGATCCCAAGTGAAATTGATATTATATTTATAGTTGAAACTTGGGATCATGAGGAATCTAAGGTCCCTAACATAGACATATTTATATTGTGGTCAACATGGAACAAGAAATCGTCCCATAGGGGTTGGAGGCATAAATTATTACATAAGAACAAACATTTCTCCTCACATTCGTCCTCATAAAAAAAAAACCTCTCAATCAATTTATTTGGGAGAATATTTCAGATATCATTGCTAATAAGATGTATATAGCAATTTGTTATTTTATGCCTATTAATTTTACCTTTTATACAAAAAACAATCTAGATAAAAATTGTCTCTATAAAATATTAGAACAAAATATTTACAGTATGAGAAATGAAGGTACTATCCTCTTTCTAGGAGACTTTAATGCTAGAACTGCAACTAATCAAGCTATTATATTAAGTAATGATTCCAACCCTAATCTTTTGTGGCTAGATGAGGACCTTGTTTTAGCTAATAAATACAAGAGAAATTCATAATAATTAACCAAGAATTTATATGGTACTGAGCTAATCAAGCTTTGTAGTTCTCAAGATCTAATCATTTGAAATGGTCTAATGATGTGGCTGAAATAAAACCAGATCACTTGTATACATGGGCTAAGTAATAGTGTTGTGGACTATGTGATATCAAATATCCTTGTTTACAACCAAATAGTAAATTTTGATCCTTTAAACAACCATGGGCCTGATTCTGATCATAGACATTTAACCCTAACTATAAAATTTATCATGCATAGAAACCCCCTTGAAGATAACTTTGGTAACCAAAGGCATATGTTTTTTGACAAAAATAAAGTTGATCTATTTTCAAAGGACTTAAACAAAAAATTAAATCTTATATCATATAAAAATAATATTGAATACATCTATCATAATTTTAAAACAATCCTCTCTACCTCCTTAAAATAATTCTCTATCGAAGTGTTGTGTAAAAAGAAGAATAGAATTGTAAACCCTTGGTATGATAATGAGTGTAAACTTGCTAGAAAATCCATTAGAGATGCCTATAATGAGTCTTTGAAATATGATAAGATTAATAGATACAAATCCCTAATTAAAAGAAAAAAAAAGGCACTACATAAATAGAAAGCATGATAATCTTTTTCACCTTTCTAAGCTAGATCCAAAGAAATTTTGGAGGTGAATTTTGACTCGTAAAACTAAAGAAAATGCTATGATTTCTTTGATAGATTGAAATTCCCACCTTAAAAATATTTACGAATCTCGTAATTCCTTGTACAAAATTCCAAAAGTTTCTATATAAGATGATGTTTTTTCTATAGAAGACATAAAGTTTGGGGTTAAGCGACTTGGAAATGGGAAAGCTAAGGACATCGAGGGATACCAAGTTGAAATATTAAAAATTGGAGGGCCTATTATGATCCTCTTTTGTGGATTTCTATCCTCAACTCATGGGTGAATCGATGTTTATATTTGGAACAAATAGTCTATGGTTGGGTGGAACATCCATCCCAAGCAATTGGTCGCACAACTATTTTAAAAGACAAGTGTTTTATCTCATTGTCGTGTTGTATTTACGAGTTAAATTACTATGCATGGACTCTGTGTACTTGGGAATGAATTATATGATGTTGTGTTGAATTATTAAGCTACATTCATGTTGTTTTTACATGTTGTAGATGCATTTGATTTATGGTAATAGACAAAAGTTAAATTTCTATGTAAATCGTAGCTGTTAAGATATAGAAATTATTTTTATAGTAGAGATTTTGGTTTTTATGAGTTATTCTGCACTGTAATGTTCCTCGGTTGGGATGGGGGAAATTACACAAGTTTTATGGAAGTATTTTGGAAAATAACATAAGAATATGGCTAGAAATCCATGGAAAAGAGCTAAAGGTTAGACCAAATTTATAGGTTATCATTCAACTATGGACCACCTCACCTTAGCACACTTAGGATCATTATAGAGGAGTGTCACAACAATAAAACCAATCTCCTTTGTTGTTTCGTTGAATTTAGGAAATATTTTGACACAATGCCTAGGACCAACCCTTGGAATAGGTTAGAAGATCTAAAAGTTCCATCGAGGATGAGAGATGTTGCAGTGAGGTTGTATGAGAATGTTATTTCCAAGTTTAGGAGCACTCAAGGTTGGTAAGAAAAAATAACTAGAATATAGGAGTCAACAATGTTTTCCATTATACACTACCATTTTTGTGATCCAGGTGGATATTGGTGGGCACCCACCTATTCAAAATTCCAACTGGTTCATCTTGACAGTTTTCAGTTCAACACGTTTCTCTATAATGTGGAAATTTCTTTGTAATTGTGGGTTTTTCACTTCTAGCGATGTACTAAATCCCTACACAACATCCAGGTGGATAATGGTGGCAACCCACCTATTCCAATAGGCTTATTTTGGAATTTTTCATGTCAGTACATCTTTTTGTACTTCTAGGGTCATTTTGAGGACCTAAACAATGTTTTCTTGGCTTGCAATAGTCAAACTATAGATAGAGTCACAATTTGACAACATAATGCGTATTTCTTGAAAAGACCTTTCCAATGGGCTATCACATGCCTAAAACGAAGATCGTATGCAAAAGTTACGACCCCGAAAAGTTGATGTAATAACTTACCCCAACATGACCCACATGACTTTTGGCGCTTCATCTCCTAGGGTTAGGTTTTTGGATGTCTAGGGTTTTGGCATTCATGTTTATTATAAAAAATCCTTCAGAGCCTCATTGTAACCATATTCTTGTGAATGAGCATAGCCGTCACATCTCTTCTCAAAGATAAAGTTGCCACCATTCTAGGAAGTCTTGCACTCTGTATTTTTATAGTCTTTGTACATTTCTTTCATTAATAGAAATCATGTATTGTTATATTTCTCTATTTCTAGCAATTTTTATGTGTATTTATTTGTAATATCTCTACTTTCATTTCGTTTTGAAAATAATCCGGATCATGCCACCATTCTAGCGAGTCTTGCACTCTGTATTTTTACAGTCTCTATACATTTATTTCATTAATAGAAATCATGTATTGTTGTATTTCTTTGTTTCTAGCAATTTTTGTGTGTATTTCTTTGTAGTATCTTTTCTTTCATTTCGTTTCGAAAATAATCTGGACAAGTGGTATCAGAGAAGGCTGCTCTTGATCATTTTTAGTGCATTTCCCTGACGAGGTCCGAGTATATCAAGTTGGGTCTTGAGCTTGTCTCTCTTGAGGAAAATCGCTCTCTCACACCCAAAAATCCCTCTATGGCGGAAGAAAAGAAAAACAGTGGAGCAAAATATTCTATTAACCTGTTGCTTGAGAAAGATCTCGTGCAATAGAGGGATGCAATGATGAAGAATGTTTCCCACATCCTTCAAATCCTGCTGATAGAAACATGCACATCTTCATCAAGCAGGCACTTTGAAGGAACCTCTCCCTTCAAGGTACAAGTTAATTTTGATATTCCCGTATGTGAAGTTCAGATAGATGCGAATGCATTAGAAAAATGGTTAAATCTACTAGAAGGTTATTTATCTGTTCACAATTTTTTTGATAGGGAAAATATCACCTTCACACTCCTCAAGGCTCTCCCCCATGCCAAACATTGGTGGGAATTTTACTAGGAGCAAAGTTCCATAGAAGAATCTAGAATATATGGGGCCGAGCCCATTTGGGTTTTTTCTCTGGATGCATTCAAGGAACAATACTACCCTGTTGATAACTATGAAGACCAGTACATGAGATGGACCACCCTGTGGAAAGAGAAGAGCCAAACAGTGCCAGAGTTCACAAATACTTTCCATACCTTGCGCACCAAGCTGGGTATCAAAGACTCTGAGCAAGATCTAGTTCTGAAATAGCGTGGGGCTCTGCATATGTACATCTAAACCAAAATGGATTTCCTAAACATCTCATCATTAAGAGATTCCTATCGATATGCTGTCAAAATCAAGCGGAAATTTAGGCACCAGAACAAATGGGAGTTTGTGTCTGCAAATCCAAAACAACCAAAGCATGGTAAAGAAAACCCTAACCAACAGCCTCCCAAACACCAGTCCAAGACACAAGAAAATAAGGGTAAATGAAAGATGAAGAATGACACTAGAAAGTGGTGAGACTTACATAAAATCCCCTAGCACAACACCAATGGATGTCGCTCGAAATAGTCATTGGTGACCAAGATCAAAGACAAGGAGCCAAACCCTGATTCAGAATTTGATCTAGAAAATATTGAAAAAAGACAAATCATCGACACAGACCCCACTGCTACTGTTGCGACCACAACAATTCAACCATAAGAACCAGTAGATCCTAAAGATGGGGAGTGCCTCTTCCATTCACATATGTGGGTGAAGGGGACCTCATTGCATTTAATTATTGATAGAGGCAACTAGAAGAACCTCACCTCAGCCGAGGTAATCAAACAGTTGGGGTTGTCAACAACACCACACCCACAACCATACAACATATGGTGGATTCACCAGAGACGAGATCTCCATGTCATCCAGGAGTGTCGCTTGTCCTATGGAATCCATCCCTTCAAGGATGAGGTAGTGTGTGATGTTGCCCCTCTTGATGTATGTGATGTTTTTTGGGCCAACCATATATGTGGAAACGTCGTGTTGTTTATGAGTCTCAACCCCATAGTGTCATTATTACTCTAGGGGGTCAAATCTACAGGATACCAGAGGTAGTTCCAACTACTATTCCACCAAAACAATGATGGAAGGTAATCTCTCATACTACAAAATTTAGCCTCTTCACAGTTTGTTAAAAGGATGCACATAAGGCCACTGCAACCATTGCAACCTCAACACCTTCTATCCAGAAGAAACAGATTGCAGAAGAGAAAGAAGATATTGTTTCTGCACCTACAATGGTGCCTACAGAATGCCCCATCAGGCCCAGAGATAAGAGGTTGGTGGAACAGATTCAACCCCACTAGAAACAGGTTCATGCCAGCCTTCCATGAACCAAGAAACACAAATTCTCCAAAAAGGCACGCAGCTCACCAAGATTCATATTTAGCAAATGATTTCCCCTCTTCCCCGGGCACTCAAAGCAATGGAGACCATTTCTTCCTAAGGGGGGAGGACTGATCCAGGTGGATATTGGTGGCCACCCACCTATTCCAAATTCCAATTAGCTCATCTTGATAGTTTTTCAGTTCAACACGTTTCTATGTAATACAGACATTTCTTAGTAATTGTGGGTTCTACACTTCTCGGGTTGTCCTGAATCCCTACAAAACATACAGGTGGATAATGGTGGCTGCCCACCTATTCCATCTGGCTTATTTTGGAAGTTTTCTTGTCAGTACATATTTCTGTACTTCCAAGGCCGTTTTGAGTCCCTAAACAATGTTTTCTTGGCTTGCCACAGTCAAATTGTAGACAAAGTCAGAGTTTTATGGAATAATGCGTAGTTCTCGAAAATATGTTTCCAAAGGGATATCACACACATAAAACGAATATCATATGCAAAAGTTATGACCCTAGGAAGTTGATGTACTAACTTACACCAACGGGGCCCACATGAATTTTGGCACTTCATCTCCCAGGGTTAGGTTTCTAGATGTATAGGGTTTTGGAATTCATGTTTATTATAAAAAAGCCTTCAGAGCCTCATTGTAATCATCTTCTTGCGAATGAGTGTAGCCATCACATCTCTTCTCAGAGATAAAGTTGCCACCATTCTAGCGAGTCTTGCACTCTATATTTTTACAGTCTCTGTACAATTCTTTCATTTATAGAAATCATGTATTGATGTATTTTTCTGTTTCTAGCAATTTTTATGTGTATTTCTTTGTAATATCTCTACTTTTATTTCATTCCAAAAATAATCCGAATCATGCCACCATTCTAGCGAGTCTTGCACTCTGTATTTTTACAGTCTCTGTACATTGATTTCATTAATAGAAATCATGTATTGTTGTATTTGTCTGTTTCTCGCAATTTTTATGTGTATTTATTTGTAATATCTCTGCTTTCATTTCGATTCGAAAATAATCCGGATCATTTTGGCATTTACATTGACAAGTTAGAATATTGTTTGAAATTCGCGGGTTCTGTTGGACCAAATCTTGCTAGTATAGTATTCATCGTTCTCCTCTATGTTGATGATATTGTTCTTATTGCAAGGAATCCAAATCTTAGTAAGCATATTAGAATCTTCAAGGACTTCTTCTCTAGTACAGGTATGACTGTGAACATTGACAAAACGAATCAGTTGAAAGGTGCACAAATATTTTCCAAGATTGACTTGAGATCAGGTTATCATCAAGTGGGGATAAAGGAAGAAGATATCAACAAGACAACATTCAGGAAAAGATATGGGCATTATGAATTCATGGTAGCACCATTTGGACTATTAAACGCCTCAACTATTTGTATCTGCCTGATGAATGGAGTGTTTAGGGAGTACTTGGATAAGTTTGTAATTGTGTTCCTTAATGATATACTCGTCTACTCTAAGTTATAAGAGGAACATGGGAAACATTTGAGAATGGTTTTGCAATTTTTAAGAGAGCATAATTTGTATACTAAGCTAAGTAAGTGCATATTTTATCAAAAGAATATTCACTACTTGGGGTATATAATTTAAGAAGATGGGATAGAAATGGAACCCAAGAAGATAGAGGCCATTAGAGGATGGCCAA
>SNQJ01S0041262.1:64568-91809 GCA_010110895.2 Picea sitchensis | reverse complement strand
CTCAAAACTCTCCATACATGTGCAATGTCTGGTCTAGTATAGACCATTGCATACATCAAACTGCCAACTTCACTCGCATATGGAAAAAGAGACATGTCCTCCTTCTCTTCCTGTGTCTTGGGACACTGATCCACATATAACTTTACACCAATAGGAATAGGAACCTTGATCGGTTTAAATTCCTGCATATTAAACATCTACAATATTGTCTTGACACATTTTCTTTGATTTAACCAAAGTTTCCTCTTTTTCCGATATATTTTAATTTCCATGCCCAAAATGAAATTTGAAGCACCGAGATCCTTCATGTCAAATTTAGAGGACAATTGAGTTTTCACATCCTTGATAATCTCCTTGTTGTTTCCTATCAACATGTCATCCACATACAAGACCAAATAAAGCAAATTGATCACCAATTAATTTAAAATACACATAATGATCCTCTTTGCTTCTTGTGAAACCAAGTCCCAATATATAAGTATCAATTTTTTTATACCACGTCCTTGGTGATTGTTTTAAACCATATAGAGACTTTTTCATCTTGCATACCAACTCCTCCTTTCCCTTCACAGCAAATCCTTATGGCTGCTTCATATAGATTTCTTCTTCCATATCCCCATGTAGGAATTTTATCTTCACATCCATTTGTTCTACTTCAAAATCAAATGCAACAACAACAGATAACAGAAATCTTATTGAGGTTAACTTGGAAACAGGAGAAAAAATCTCACCAAAATCAATTCCCTCAACCTGGGATAACCCTTTGCAACTAATCGAGCTTTGTATTTCTCCACTTTTCCTTCTGCATTCAGCTTCTTTTTAAATACCCATTTTTTTCCAATGGGATTTCTTCCAGTCGAAAACTCCACTAGATCCCAAGCCTCATTCTTATCCAAGGCTTCCATTTCTTCGTCCATGGTCTTTTTCCAGAGATTTCCATCCTCTGAATCCACTACCTCCCTAACAGTTCTAGGATCATCGCCAGTAATAGAAAAATACAAATTTGAATGGAAATCAGATGGAGTATACCTTTCTGGTAGCCTTCTTTCTCGAACCGATCTCCTCAATACTAGAGTATGAGGATCTTCTTCTTCTAATTCATGTTCTTTTGTAGAGTCTGATTCATCATCCTTTAAATCAAACTCTATTTTCTCTAGTTCTTGCTTACTTGGTAGGACTTCATGTTTAACAACATCCTTCATTTCTCTAAATACCACATCTCGGCTATACACTACCTTCTTAGTTTTTGGGTTCCAAAGATTATAACCTTTGAGACCATATTTATATCCAATAAAGATATACTTTTCATCCTTCTTATCTAGCTTACTCGTGTTTTCCTTTGGAACATGAACTTATGCATCACAGCAAAATACCTTGAGATGTGTGAGAGAAGGTTTCTTACTAGTCCATACCTCTTGTGGAGTCATGTCATACAACACTGATAAGGGTGATATGTTGACTAGATAACATGCAGTACCCATTGCCTTTGCCTAGAATTCATGCCCTAACACGACACCACTGAGCATGCACCTTTCTTTTTCCATCAGTGTCCTGTTCATTCTTTCTGCAACTCCATTATGTTGAGGTGCATATGGAGTAGAATTTTGCCTTGTTATACCACACTTCTTACAAAATTATTCAAATTCATTCACGCATAACTCTCTACCATTATCTATCCTCAACACCTTAATTATTTTCTATGTTTGATTCTCAACAACAGCCTTAAACTCTTTAAAACTGTCAAAGACTTCAGATTTTTTCACGAGGAAATATATCCAAGTATTCCTCGAGAAGACATCTATAAATGAGACATAGTACACAGATTTTCCCAATGATGGGACCAATACAGGTCCAAAAACATCACTGTGAACTAGTTGTAAAATTCCTTCTGCCCTCGATGTACCAAAGGGAAATCTTACCTGATTATACTTCCCATATACACAATGTTCATAGAAATCAAAATCCAGAGAGCAGTTAGACATACCTTCAACCATACCTTTACCGTGTAGTATTCAAAGACCCCTCTCTCTAATATGCCCCGGTTTTTTATGCCATGCCATAACCTTTTCTCCATAGATTGTAGGAGTTATTTCTTCTTTAACTCCAATATCAAGAACAATGGAACTATTACACCCATCACTAATAGTGCTTCCTTGCAGCTTATACAAAGTTCCAAACTAAACTCCCTTCAACAACACCATTTCTCCTCGAACCATCCTGCAAGTTTCCTTTTCAAATATTGTTTTTACCCCTGCATCATCCATTTTTCTTACAGAAATAAATTTTTGGCCAATCCCGGGATGTGCAGAACACTAGGTAGTGTTCTAATCCTTCCATCTATGAGCCTCAACTTTACTTTTCCTCGACCTATGATTATGGTTATCGATTCATCACCTAGGAAAACATTACCTCCATCATACATTTCATATTCACATAATCACTACCTGTGGGGAGTCATATGAAAGGATGCACCTGAGTCGACCAACCATGCCTCATGATCTGCATGTGTGCTTGAAGAATCCAAGTACACATCCCCTCCTTATTCCTTGGAGGCATTTTCTTCTATAGAAGGAGATTCTTCATATCCTTTCTTTTTCTCAACTTTGGATCTACACTGCCTCTTGTAGTGCCCTTCTTTTCCACATCTCCAACGTACCTTTACAAACTTTTCGAGAGATTTAGATCTACCCTTAGACTTAGATCTCCCATTTGAGAACTTAGATCTATTTCTTTCCTGTGAGCATCCTCTTGAAAATAATGTGTTTGTGCTCTGTCCTTCCATATTCTTCTGTCTCATCTCCTCCGACAACAAGGATGAGACCACTTCATCAAAATTCAAGGCAGTTATATTACTACCTATGTCCACGACCAGAATATCCCATGAGTCTGGTAAAGAACACAGTAAACTAATACACTTATCTTCATCTGAAATTTTAATCTCAATAGATACTAACTGACTTACCACAGTATTGAAGGCGTTCAAATTCTCTACCACCGAGTCTCCATCTTTCATTCTTAGGTTATACAACTTCTTTCTCATGAATAGTTTATTTACTAGGGACTTAGGCTGATACAACTTCCCCAACTTATCCCATAAATCCTTGGTTGTAGCTTCCTCTGACACATTCAGTAATACTGAAGCTGAGAGACACAGTCAGATTGTGCTCTTTGCCTTCTAATCCAACTTTTTCCAGTCATCTGTTGAACTTCTTGTAGGTGCAGTACCTGGATCTATCGTGATCCATTGATCTCTATCCACCAACAAATCTTCCATCTTGAGCTTCCACGGCTCAAAACGTTGCCCATTAAACTTCTCGATCTCCATTTTCGAATTGCTCACCATTTCTTTTCACTTGAAAAATCAATACCATAGATCTCCCACTGTAACAAGGCTTATCTCAGTCCCGATCCAAACCCTTGACCACAAAGGCGTCCCCCTAAAGCCAACAAATCTCTGATACCAAATGTAGATTTTAACATTATACAATATTTACTGCAAACAATTTTTTAGTAAAAGAACATAAAAGATACAATGGAAAATACAACATTACACAGATATTTTTCCCCTCGAAACCCAAACTGGGAAAACCAGCATATTATATATTCATTCATAGTGATACATTGTTTACAATACAATATACATATAGGAGCTAGCAACATCCAAAACCCTAACCCAATGACCTAGATTATTCAACAACCCTAATTCCTTAACCGGAAATAGAAAACCATCGGAAAAAAAAAACCATGTGCCAAAAAACTTCCCAACAATGGACATGAAAATCGAGGCAACATGAAAAACGAGGAAAAATGTGACACATTTCCCGAGGGAAAAAATCTCGGGGGCACTTCCCCCAAACCCCTGCATGTCTGGTGCAATGCAGACACTGCTACTCGTGCAAAGAATATAGCACATACCCAACACAAAGAAGTCATTCATGTGAGCCTTATAGATGCTCGAGTTGTGAGCAAACTTGTTATGGGCCTATGGAGGCGAGTGGACACCAAAGATTCATGGAGGAGGTTAGTATCTTAACCATCCTTATGTTCTTCATTGTTATATATTTATATAGTATTCTATTTATTTATTTCATTTTTTATTGTATGATGTTTTGCAGTTTCTACGCTCGTATAGCAGACCCTCTATGCCAATAGATGCATCAATGTATGTCTCCACCACCAATGCAACAATAGAAGCAGCATGCTCATTCAATTTACAACATACACAGGCATGTGTCACATTTGATAAATTCACCATAGTGATTTATGTATTTTCTAGCATCCTCAAATTTATAATTTTCTTATGTTTCTACAAGTTGTGAGACCAGGATATGTCGAGAAATGTCCACCTGGGATGGAAAATTCACTTGCTTCATAGGTATCATGTGTTGAGTTAAATCTCATTTAAATCTCAAATTTGTTGTATTTATGTTGTTGAATTTTACTATTTGGTACTAATAAAAATATTATTAGCATGTATGTAGGTTGTTGATATTTTCACCAGTTACAGTACTAGTCCAGTCCTTGGGAAGTTGGCCATGGATTTTGGGTTACATATTTCTAGGAAAAGTGTTATCCCATCACTTGTACAACTCATGGGGGTTCATCGCCACCCACCCCCACCATATTTATTATTCCATGCATCCTCATTGGATGCACCTGCATGCCACCCATCCACACCACCTCTTCCATTGCATCCATCCATAGTGGATGCACCCATATTCCATGCACCCCACCACCATTTCCATATGTTCCATCCACTGATGCTACCATACTAGATGTTTCTTTTGAGAAGGTTGTACAGTCGAGCGATCCACCTACAAACAACTCTCCATCAATGCCCAAGATATTCACAATAAGATAATGTGTGGATGATCAATTTTTATGTATCATGAAAGGAATTGATTTTATGCATATTTGTTTAAATGTCATGATTTGATCTGTGTAAGTGACATAGGGTGGCATCACTGAGATATCGGGTCACAGAGGAGGGTAACACCCTCACGATTATTAGTACCATATTGATCCGGATTTAGGAGCGAAACGAACTAATTAATAGATTGAATACAATAAACACAAAGATATGAAGAATAACATAGATACTCAGTGAACAATATCTTCTATTAAATAATGAAATAGGATGAAACTGTAAAACTGCAGAACTGAAACACTTGCTCAAATGGTGGTATTTATTTCTAAGAAGAGATGTGGTTGGTACGCGCATACATCTAATCATAATGGACTACAATGAGGCTCCATAGGCATTTTTTATATTACTCATGAATTCCAAAACCCTAGACATCCAAAAACATAACCCTACAATTTGAAACGCCAAAAGTCATGTGGGCTCCTATGGGTAAGTTGGTGTAAGTTGGTACCTCAACTTCCTAGGGTCCTAACTTTTGCATACACCCTCTGTTTTAGGTGTGTGATAGCCCGTTGGAAAGGTCTTTCAGAGAGCTACACATTTTTCCATCAAAATGTAACTCTGTATAGAGTTTGAATGTGGCAAACCAAAAAAACATTGTTTAGGCCTCCAAAACGGCCCTGGAAGTACAGCAAGATGTGTTGGCATGAAAACATACAAAATAAGTCAGTTGGATTAGGAGAGAGGCCACCTGTATCCACCTGGAGGATGTGTGGGGATTCAGACAACCCTAGAAGTGTAGAACCCACAATTACAAAGAAGTACAGAAGAACATGTTGAACAAAAATGGACAAGAGGAGCCAGTTGGAATAGGTGGTGTTATCACATAGGGTTTTCAAGGGCCATAGGTGTGTGTCGATATACCTGAGTCTGTAGTCTTTCCCCGTATCTATCATTTTCACAAACTAAATCTTAATTTTTCCACCTTCGGCTTGTAAATCGTTCTTTGTTTTCCCTTATTCATTTGTGCGCCCTGGTTTTCCTTAAATATCTTACCCAAGTGAAATCTTGGTCCCAAGCCCCTCTGTTTTCTTTGAGGGTGAGCACTCGCATCCTGTGTTTTAGTCACTAGTCTCCCTATTTTCTCATCTCACATCCAGTTGTCCAAATCCTTGATCGTGTAGGTTGCAGCCATGAACACAAAGCACAACTTTCTTAGCAGTCTGTTTTGGGATTGAAGCATAAGCAGAAGGCAGTTTTAATCTTTCAACGGGGAAGATTCCTAGAACATTCCAGAGCAGCGGCTCACGGGCATTCAGGAGTGCCAACTGGCATGAAGTATAGCACTAGATAAAAATGCCTCGAAGTGAGTATGAACCGTTGATCTTGAAGGGGTCAGGTGGCAGTCGATCCAAGCCTTCGAGTAAATGAGCTTCAGGAGATTTGAAATGAGAAATGCTTAGAAGTCCTGAAGCCACCAAAGCACCAAATTTGTCAAAGTTGTTGAAGTGGCCGAAGGCCCGAAGTCTCGAAGGCTCGAAATAGATCTGAGTCGTTGATCAACAAGAGCCACACGTCATCATATATGTCACTCCGAGAGTTTTTCTTCGGGAGTTTTAAAATGAGAAACATTTCAAAGTATCAAAGGGCCAAAGCCCGAAGCGCTCGAAGTCTCGAAGCACCCAAAGAGAATCTGAGTCGTCGATCAGTAGGAGCCAGGCATCGCTAGATTCTTTGTCCCAGATAAAAGCAGTAGAAGACAAATGGAGTTTGAGAATTAAAATTCCTGAAGGCCGATCCGCGAAGAAAATCTTGGTCGTTGTTTTGAAGGGGAAGATCTGATCCATCAATCTAAACAGTGTCTGTGCTAAGATGTTGATCAGAGAGCCTAATCTCAGATCGCAAGATCAACGGTTACGCAAAATCGTGGGGTCGGAAGGGGCACACATTTTAAAATCTCAGTGACGGGCCACAATTGGAACCGTGGTTTTTAGAAAGGGATGTGTGGCGGTTCATGGTGAATTGCGGGGAGAAAAGCGGTTTTCTTTCAAACCACCCTCGGTAGCGTCCGCAATCGTGCGATTGCATAGGGTCGTGGACCAAGGTCACATTGAAGATGGACCGATGGAGAGGAGCTACGCCAAAGGCTGAAATCACCTATATTTGGTCACAGAAGAAGATATGCTTGGCCTCAAGGCATCTGGATTGACTCAAAAAAGTCATGGGCACCGCCTGGAACATTCATGGGTGTCAAGCCTCGTCCTGATCCCAATGAAGGTAGTTAATGGAAATGGTGACGGTGGTTGAGACCTCGTCTCACCCCATAAATGGAATGCATGGAAAGAAGGGTTGTGGGGGGAGATTGTCAGTCCAAAGCTCCCTGGTGGATGGATTTTCTCACAGAGCCCGCAGTGATTCGGGCTTGTGTCTGACGTAAGAAGGCATGCACGGTCTGACAGAGAAGGCATCGACTGAAAAGTTTGAATGCAATGGTCCGATCACATTCCTAGTGGTTGTAGTAGTTATGAGTATAAGTAGTTAGTTCTGATATTTTGTTAAAGGTTGAATGGTTGAGCTAGGCTCCCTGCTATTGGAATATTTTTATGAATAACATTGGTTATTTGGTTATGTCTTGATTTGTGAATTCTTGATTAATCTAAGTCAGCTTTCCTAATCCATCTTATTTTCCTCTGATACTGAGAAAGTTCATAATTGATTGATTTACATGGATTGTTGTGACTGTATTATGATAAATGTTTGATTATAATGTTGTTATGATTTCTTTCTGTTTCCTTGAAATTTGAATCTAAGAGGATCTTGTGTTTAAGTTTTTCTTCCTTAGGCTGTTGGAAGGCATGATGTTCAAAACAAACCTCTACAGCTTTCTCACCAAAGTCTTCCTCCTACTCACCTTTACTCCAATTTACTGACTGAATTTGATCCAAGACCTCAATTGCTTGGGCATATCAGTCCAGATTTTTGAGTTAGAACGTTATTTTCATTGAGTCTTCTCCATTTGGCCTCTTAAAACTGATTTACATTTACTGTATAGAGGGATGGGTACTGGACTTACCTTCTATGCAATCTAAGGGTGACTTCTAGTGCTAACATTTCTGGTGTCATTGTCGGGGAACGAATTGAAGACATTTCCCTGGGATAGAATGACAAAGAAGCCTTGATTCTGAAGGTGCATCAGATATCAGTACCATTGAAGATTGCAGCCTGCACCTAGCGACTCCACTGTTTACGTTGTGGCTCTGAAGGGCAAGCAAAAGAGGTCTACTCCACAGTTGCCTCTGGCTACACCTGAAGATGACCCAGAGAGGATTATTAAGAAAGGAAATATTTCTCAAGAAGGCTTTTTGTTGTTATCCTAGATTGAAAAGCTCCCTAGGAAGAACGACGTACGTTGTAGAGATCCAGTTTTAGATGGTGAACTAAAGTTGGAGACATAATTCTGACTGATTATATTTCACCATGGCCAATCCACTCTGCATAATCTATTGGTGACTCCACTGAAGGGAGAAAAATCAAAAGGCTATGGAGGCTATCCTAGCCAAGAGATTTGCCCCCTTCAATTTCTCAGCCATCGCTGGTTATCCACATCCAGTGTTGGCTATAAATGAGTGGGATGATTATCTTCTGAGATTCAAAGGAAGAAAGCATGACCATCCTAGTGAGCACTTATTAAAATTTCATATATGCATGCTTGAACATGGCTTATTTCACGAGGATGTCTTGATCAAGATGTTCAAATTTTCTTTAGAGGAAGATGCTCGTGAATGGTGTCAATCTCTCCCTGCTACTAGTATCCATTCTTTGAAGGATTTTCACGATGATTTTAATTCATATTACGAGAAGATTTGCATGTCTCATCTTATTTTGGATTACTGTTGTAAGAAGTTTGCATTCCACATCCAACAGATGATAGAGTCTTCCTCGTGTGATGAGTCTGGTGAAGATATAATTGAAAGAGAAAGTGAGGATAGAAGCGAGTATTTTTCAAAAGTGGATGAAATATTTTCTCTTTCTATTTCCCGAGAAGAAGGCCTTCTAGATATGAGTGTCGATAGTGTTGATGATTGCATAGCCATAGATGTATCATATTCTTCCCCCAATGCACCTATTGTCTCAGTTGTAAAAGAAGAGATAGTTGTGGAGGAGGGTTCTTCTCTTTTCCTTCAAGAGGTTTCCCATGATTTATTTTCACCTAGGATTGAAGAGAAGAATTAAGAGGTCGCTCATTTTTCTTTGCAAGATAAAAGAGTTATGTGCTCACCCATCTTTGATGAGTACTCAGATCAAGAAGAGAATATCCCTAAATTACATTTTGTTGACTTGGGGAGCATCCAGCCTGTGTATGACAGCTATGAATCAGATTCTGATGTGGATATGAAGGATTTCCAAGACCATACTATAGATCCTTTTCCTTTATTCAGTAAGGAAAAAAATTGGGTGGAAATCAACCATCCTGGGCCTACAGAAGACACTAAGCAGCATGTTAGGGAGAAGCACCCATTCATTGATATACATGAAAATATTTTTTGCTTTTAGTGGGTTGTCGTTATCAGAGGTGACAAAGAGGAAGTGGATAAGCAGCCTGCATTAGCCTTTCACTCACCTGTGCTTGCCACAGACATTCAGCTGGATGTGAGCAACTGTAAGACAAAGCATGTTTTTTGTTACCAACCCAGTAAGTTTCCTCCACTATTTTATGACCTTGTAGGGGAGTACATGGAGTTGCTTTTTTTCCAGGTATTGAAGCCTCCAAAATTTATCTTGCCTTCATCACTAGGAGGAGAGATGAAAAATGTAATCGTTTTGTTGTCACAGTTTCATTATCTTTATTTGATCAGTGACAAAGTAAATAAGTTTTCAGTTAGGAGGTTACTTGACTAGCTCTGGTGAAATTCCACTTTCACCTAGCACTTTGTAAAAATCAGTTAGTCTAGGAGTGTACATAAATAAGCTCCTTATGGAGCCCATGTGTTTGTTTTCATTTTTAGTAGAGTAGTGTACATATCTCCCCATTTTCTTCAATGAAAGTTTTGAGCTAGACTCCATAGCCCAACAGCTAAGGCACTAGAACTGTGTGTTCTTAGCAGCTCGCAGGGAGCATGCCATCCCCTACGAAGACAAATTTTATCACATAGGGTTGTCAAGGGCCATAGGTGTGTGTCGATATACCCGAGTCTATATTCTTGCCCCATCTCTATCCTTTTCACAAACCAAATCTTAAGTTTTTCCCCCTTCATCTTGTAAATCATTCTATGTTTGCCCTTGTTCATTGGTGCGCCCTGGTTTTCCTTAAATATCTTACTCGAGTGAAATATTGGCCCCAAACCCCTCTTTTTTCTCCAAGGGTGAGCACTCGCATTATGTGTTTCAGACATTAGTCTCCCTTTTTTCTCAGCTCACAGTCAGTTTTCCAAATCCTTGATCGTGCAGGCCGTAGCCATGAACACAAAACACAACTTTCTTAGCAGTTTGTTTCGGGATTGAAGCATAAGAAGAAGGCAGTTTTAATATTTCAACAACGAAGATTCCCATAATGGTCCATATTAGCAACTCACGGGCATTCGGGAATGCCAACTTGTGTGAAGTATAGCGCCAAAGAAAAAGGCCCGGAAGTGAGTATGAAACATTGATCTTAAAGGGGTTAGGTGGCAGTCGATCCAAGCCTTCGGGTAAATGAGATTCGGGATATTTGAAATGAGAAATTCTTAGAAGCCTCGAAGACCAGAAAAGTCGAAGCCACCAAAGTGTCGAATTTGTCGAAGTTGTTGAAGTAGTCGAAGGGCCGAAGTCCAGAAATAGATCTGAGTCATTGATCAACAAGAGCCACGAGTCATCAGATCTGTCACTCAGGGAGTTTTACTTTGGGATTTTTAAAATGAGAAACATTGCAAAGTCCCGAAGGGCTAAAGCTCGAAGCGCCCGAAGAGAATATGAGTCGTCGATCAATAGGAGCCATGCGTCGCCAGATCCTTTGCCCCAAATAAAAGCAGCAAGAAGACAAATGAAGTTTGAGAATTGAAATTCCCGAAGAATGATCCATGAAGCAAATCTCAGTCGTTGTTTTGAAGGGGAAGATCTGATCCATCAATCTAAAAAGTGCCAGAGCTCATCCATTGATCAGAGGGCCTAATCTTAGATCACAAGATCAACGGTCACGCCAAATTGCGGGGTCGGAAGGTGCGCACATTTTAAAATCTCAGGGGTGGGCCGCAATCAGAACCATCGTTTTTAGAAAGGGATGTGTGGCGGTTCATGGTGAATTGCGGGGGCAAAAGCGGTTTTCTTTCAAACCACCCTTAGTAGCGCCCACAATCACGCGATTGCGTAGGGTCATGGCCCTAGGTCACATTGAATATGGAGCGATGGAGAGGAGCTTCACCAAAGGCCGAAAGTGCCCGTCTTTGGTCACAGACAAAGATCTGTTTGGCCTCGAGGCATCGGGATTGACTAGAAGAAGTCGTGGGAACTGCCTATAACATTCATGGGTGTCAGGCCTCATCTTGATCCCGATGAAGGTAGTTAATGGAAATGGAGGCAGTGGTTGAGACTTCGTCTCACCCCATAAATGGAATTTGTGGAGAGAAGGGTCATGGGAGGCGATTGTCAATCCAAATCTCCCTGGTGGATGGATTTTCTCGCAAAGCCCGCACTGAGTCGAGCTCGAATCTAACGTAACAAGGCCTTCACAGTCTGACAGAGAAGGCATCGACTGAAAACTTTGAATGAAATGGTTCGATCACACTCCTGGTGGTTGCAGTAGTTCTGAGTATAAGTAGTTAGTTATGATATTTTGTTAAAGGTCGAATGGTTGAGCTAGGCTCCCTGCTATTGCAATATTTTGATGAAGAACACTGGTTCTTTGGTTATGTCTGATTTGAGACTTCTTGATTAATCCAAGTCATCTTTCTTACTCCATATTATTTGCCTCTGATACTGAGAGAGTTCATGATTGACTGATTCACATGGATTGTTGTGACTGTATTATGATGAATGTTTGATTATAATGTTGTTATAATTTCTTTCAGTTTCCTTTAAATTTGAATCCAAGAGGATATTATGTTTAATTTTTTCTTCCTTAGGCTGTTGGAAGGCCTGATGTTCACATCAGACCCCTACACATTTATCACCAAAGTCTTCCTCCTACTCACCTTTACTCCAACTTACTGACTGAATTTGATCCAAGACCTCATCTGCTTGCGCATACCAGTCCATATTTCTGAGTTAGAACGTTATTTTCATTGAGTCTTCTCCATTTGGCCTCTTAAAAATCATTTACATTTACTATATAAACTGATGGGTACTGGGCTTACCTTCTATGCAATCTGAGGGTGACTTCTAGTGCTAACATTCTTGGCGCCTTTGTCGGGGAATGAATTGAAGACACTTCCCTGGGATAGAACGACAAAGAAGCTTTGATTTTGAAGGTGCATCAGATATCAGTACCATTGAATATTGCAACTTGTACCTGGCGACTCCAATGTTTCAATTATGGCTCCAAAGGGCAGACACACGACGTCTACTCCACAACTACCTCTAGCTACACCTGAAGTTGACCCAGAGAGGATTATTAAGAAAGGAAATATTTCTCAAGAAGGATTTTTGTTGTTATCCCAGATTGAAAATATCCCTGGGAAGAACGACATTGTAGAGAGCCAGTTTTAGATGGTGAACTAAAGATGGACACATAATTATGACTGAATATCTTTCACCATGGCGAATCCACTGTGCAGAATCTGTTGGTGACTCCATTGAAGGGAGACAAATCAAAATGCTATGGAGGCTATCCTGGCCAAGAGATATGCCCCTTTCAATTTCTCAGCCATCGTTGGTTATCCACATCCAGTGCTAGCTATAAATGAGTGGGATGATTATCTTCTGAGATTCAAAGGAAGCAAGCATGACCATCCCGGTGAGAACTTATTAAAATTTCATATATTCATGCTTGAACATGGCTTCTTTCATGAGGATGTCTTGATCAAGATGTTCAAATTTTTTTTAGAGGAAGATGCCCGTGAATGGTGTCAATCTCTATCTGTTGCTAGTATCCATTCTTTGAAGGATTTTCACGATGATTTTAATTCATATTACGAGAAGATTTACCTATCTCATATTATTTTGGATAATTTTTGTAAGAAGTTTGCATTCCACATCCAACAGATGACAGATTCTTCCTCATGTAATGAGTCTCATGAAGATCTGATTGAAAAAGAAAGTGAGGATAGAATCGAGTATTTTGCAAAGGTGGATGAAATATTTTCTCTTTCTATTTCCCGAGAATAAGGCCTTCTAGATATGAGTGTTGATAGTGTTGATGATTGCATAGCCATAGATGTATCATATTCTTCCCCTGATGCACATGTTGTCTTAGTTGTAAAAGAAGAGATAGTTGTGGAGGAGGATTCTTCTCTTTTCCTTCAAGAGGTTCCCATGCTGTATTTTCACCTAGGATTGAAGAGAAGAATCAAGAGGTCGCTCATTTTTCTTTGCAAGATAAAAGAGTTTTGCGCACACCCATATTTGATGAGTACTCATATGAAGAAGAGAAGATCCCTACCTTACATTCTGTTGACTTGGGGAGCATCCAGCCTGTGTATGACAACTATGAATTGGATTTCGATGTGGATATGAAGGATTTCCAAGACCATACTATAGATCCTTTTCCTTTATTTAGTAAGGAAAAGCATTAGGTGGAAATCATCCATATTGGGCCCACAGAAGACACTCAACAACATGTTACGGAGAAGCACCCATTCATTGATATACATGAAGAGATTTATTTCTTTCAGTTGGTTGACGTTATCAGAAAAGACAAAGAGGAAGTGGATAAGAAGCGTGCATCATCCTTTCACTCACATGTGCTTGCCACAGACATTCAGCTGGATGTGAGCAGTTGTAAAACAGAGCATGTTTTTTGTTACTAACCCATTAAGTTTCCCCCCCTATTTTATGACCCTGTAGGGGAGTAGATGGATTTTCTTTTTTTCCAGGTATTGAAGCCTCCAAACTTTATCTTTCCTTCAAAACTTAGAGGAGAGATAAAAAATGTAATTGTTTTACTGTCACAGTTTCATTATCTTTATTTGTTCAGTGACAGATTAAATAAGTTTTCATTTAGGAGGTTACTTGAATGGCTCTGGTGGAAGTCCACTTTCACCTAGCACTTTGTAAAAATCGGTTAGTCTAGGAGTGTACATAAATAAGTTCCTTCTGGAGCCCATGTGTTTGTTTTCGTTTTTAGTAGAGTAGTGTACATATATCCCTGTTTTCTTCAGCGGATGTTTTGAGCTAGACTCCATAGCCCAACAACTAAGGCACTAGAACTGCGCATTCTTGGCAGTTTGCAGGGAGCATGCCATTCCCTATGGAGACAAATGTTATCACATATGGTTTTCAAGGTCCATAGGTGTGTATCGATATACCCGAGTCTGTAGTCTTGCCCCGTCTCTATCCTTTTCACAGACCAAATCTTAAGTTTTTCCCCCTTCGGCTTGTAAATCATTCTTTGTTTTCCCTTGTTCGTTTGTGCACCCTGGTTTTAGTTAAATATCTTACCTGAGCGAAATATTCACCCCAAGCCCCTCTATTTTCTCCAGGGGTGAGCATTTGCATCCTGTGTTTCAATCACTGGTCTCCCTATCTTCTCAGCTCACAGCCAGTCGTCCAAATCCTTGATCGTGCAGGCTGCATCCATGAACACAAAGCACAACTTTCTTAGTAGTCTTTTTCGGGATTGAAGCATAAGCAAAAGGCAGTTTTAATATTTCAACGATGAAGATTCTCAGGACAGTCCAGATCACTGGCTCACAAGAATTCAGGAGTGCCAACATGCATGAATTATAGCGCCAGAGCAAAAGGCCCCGAAGTGAGTATGAACCATTGATCTTAAAGGGGTTAGGTGGCAGTCGATCCAAGCCTTCGGTAAATGAGCTTCGAGATATTTAAAATGAGAAATGCTTAGAAGTCCCGAAGACCCGAAGAGTTGAAGCCGCCAAAGCATCAAATTTGTCGAAGTTGCCGAAGTGGATGAAGTCCCGAAGGCTTGAAATGGATTTCAATCGTTGATCAGCAAGATCCACACGTCATCAGATCTGTCACTCTGGGAGTTTTACTTCGGGAGTTTTAAAATGAAACACATTGCAAAGTCTCGAAGGGCCGAAGCCCGAAGCGCCCGAAGTCCCGAAGTCCTGAAGGGTCGAAGCCCGAAGCGCCCGAAGTCCCAAGGTGCCCGAAGAGAATCTGAGTCGTCAATTAGTAGGAGCCACGCATCGCTAGATCCTTCGCCTTGGATAAAAGCAGTAGAAGACAAATGGAGTTTGAGAATTTAAATTCCCGAAGGCCGATCCGCAAAGAAAATCTCGATCATTGTTTTGAAGGGGAAGATCTAATCCGTCAATCTAAAAAGCGCCAGAGATGTACCGTTGATCAGAGGGCCTAATATTAGATCGCAAGATCAACGGTCACGCCAAATTGCGGGGTCATAAGGTGTGCACGTTTTAAAATCTCAAGGGCGGGTCGCAATCGAAACCTTGGTTTTTAGAAAGGAACGTGTGGCGATTCATGGTGAATTGCAGGGACAAAAGCAATTTGCTTTTAGACCACCCTTGGTAGAGCCCGCAATCACACGATTGCATGGGGTCATGGCCCTAGGTCAAATTGAAGATGGAGCGATGGAGAGGAGATGTGCAAAAGGCCGAAAGTGCTTGTATTTGGTCACAGAATAAGATCTTCTTGGCCTCGAGGCATCTGGATTGACTCGAAGAAGTCATGGGCACTGCCTGGAAAATTCATGGGTGTCAGGCCTCATCCTGATTCCGATGAAGGTAGTTAATGGAAATGGGAGCGGTGATTGAGACCTCATCTCACCCCATAAATGGAATGTGTGGAGAGAAGGGTCATGGGGGGCGATTTTCAGTCCAAATCGCCCTAGTTGATGAATTTTCTCGCAAAGCTCACACTGAGTTGGGCTCGTGTCTGACGTAAGAAGGCATGCACAGTCTGACAGAGTAGGTGTCGACTGAAAACTTTGAATGCAATGGTCCGATCACACTCCCGATGGTTTCAACAGTTCTGAGTATAAGTAGTTAGTTTTAATATTTTGTTAAAGGTCAAATGGTTGAGCTAGGCTCCCTGCTATTGTAATATTTTGATGAAGAACACTAGTTCTTTGGTTATGTCTTAATTTGAGACTTCTTGATTAATCTAAGTCAACTTTCTTACTCCATCTTATTTACCTCTGATACTGAGAGAGTTCATGATTGATTGATTCACGTGGATTGTTGTGACTATATTATGATGAATGTTTGATTATAATGTTGTTATGATTTCTTTCATTTTCCTTGAAATTTGAATCCAAGAGGATCTTGTGTTTAAGTTTTTCTTCCTTAGGTTGTTGGAAGGCCTCATGTTCACGATAAACCTCTACACCTTTCTAACCAAAGTCTTCCTCCTACTCACCTTTACTCCAACTTACTGACTGAAGTTGATCCAAGACCTCAATTGCTTGCACATACCAGTACAGATTTCTAAGTTAGAATGTTATTTTCATTAAGTCTTCTCCATTTGTCCTCTTAAAACTCATTTACATTTACTGTATAAACTGATGGGTACTGGGCTTACCTTCTATGCAATTTGAGGGTGACTTCTAGTGATAACAGGTGGGTGGCCACCAATATCCACCTGGATCAATCCTCCCCCCTTAGGAAGCAATGGTCTCCATTGTGTTGAATTCCCCCATCAGGTGAGGAAACTTCTATTGGATTTGGCCCCGAGTGAGCCACTTTCCTTGGTGTAGGAGTTGTCCTGCCTTGACAACCCAATAAAGCCAGATCCTCTATTAGCGAGTGCCCTTGACTTGTGTGTCCACTATCTAATCAGTGGATGCTTGCTCCATGCAGTCAGGGTTGAGCTCTATTGGTGTCATTTGTTCTGTGATCTCTGAGGTGTCCAATAATGGTGGAAAGTATGGTCGAAGGAGTTCCACATTGAACATTGGATGCAGGACAAGGAAGGGTGGAGTGTTAAGATTAAAATCATTTCTACCCATAGCCTTGGTGATAGTGTAAGGCCCATAACAAAGTGGGTAAAGATTCTGATGGGGCTCGGTGAGACGCTCCTTCTGCAAATGTAACAAAACTTTGTCACCAACCTGAAACTAGTGTGGTACCCTCTATTGATCATGGCGTTTCTTGTACTTAGCATTGGATTTCTGCAAAATCTCCCGGACCTGTTGATGGATGTGTTGAATCCTCTCAATGAATCTAGTGGCTTTTTCGATCACAGATTGATCATGGAAATATTTTTTCTGTGTGGTGGCAAAAGGAAGTGCAACATCAATGGGTCCCAAGGGTTGGAATCCCAGAGCCACCTAAAATGGGCTATGGTCGATGGAGATATGGAGAGCCCTGTTGTAACTGTGTTGGACATAGGGGAGACTCTCGTCCCATGTACGTGGATTCTTATAATTGTACATGTGCAGGATGTGCACAATCATCCAATTGACAACCTATTTTTGGCCATTTGTTTGGGGGTGGAAAGCAGTGGATTTTGTGAGCTTGGTGTCCAACAGTGACCAGAGACTCGACCAAAATGTGTTGAGGAACATGTTGTCCCGGTCGGATATGATGGTTTGTGGTATCCCAAAGTGGACCCACACTCATTCAAAAAATATTTTGGCAGTATATGTCGTTGTGATATTCTTCTTGCACGTTGTGAGGATGGCCATATTCGAAAACCGATCAATGACCACAAATACACAGTCATTTCCTTGCTTGGTGGACAGAGGGCCCAACATGTAATCCATTGAGATGGATCCCCAAGGCTTCTCAGGAGTAGGAAGAGGGGAATATAAGCCTTGCTTCTTGATGGTTGGCTTGGCAATGGCACGGGAAGTGAAAGGTATGATATACTTGTTTATGTATTGTCGAAGTTTTGGCTAATAAAAAAAATTTTGAAGAACAGCCACAGTTTTCTCCACGCCAAAATGTCCTGCCATCTGACTGTAGTGGGATTCCCAAATCAACTTTGCATGCTCACTTGTAGGAACGCAGAGATGGACCAGGTGGCATAAGAGTTCATCCTGAATATAAAAATTGGTGATAGGCGTACCTATACCCAATATCTAATAGGTGGTGGTTAAGTCTGGATCTTGCTAGTAAATTTGGGGCCACTTAGATGCTTCATGTCCACGGGAATGGAGTACAGTGGTAGGTGAAACCACAAGAGGTCTACTGAGGCAATCAATGACACTATTTGAGATACATGTATTATACTTGATGTTGAGATGGAACTGCTGCAAGTAGGTGGACCACTTCTAATGGCGGTCATTCTACAATTTCCCTTGTGTTTGTACGAATTGCAGAGGCTTGTGATCAGTGTGTATGATTGTCTCTTTACCCATAATGTAATGTTTCCATTGACGATAGGCTTGTAAAATGGAATACATTTCCTTGTCATAGGTGGGGTATTTATGGACAGTATCTAAGAGTGTCTCACTATGGTATGCCATCGGATGACCATGTTGAGTGAGAATTGTGCCCACAACATAGTCATATGCATCTGTCTCAATCTCGAATGGTTGTTGCAGATCAAGTAAGGAGAGTACTAGAGTTGAGAACAAGCGATGCTTCAGATCATCAAATGTTCATTGTTGTTCCTTCCCCCACACGAACTTGGCCCTGCTACCGCCCTTGGTCACCTGGCTGAGGGCCCATGCAATATGGGAGAATCCCAACACGAACCATCAGTAAAAGTTGTCTAGTCCCAAGAAGCTTCGAAGCTCGGTCAGTGTGGTCGGGGCTGGCCAGTCACGGATGACTTAGATATTAGTTGGATCAACATGTACACCATGCTCATCAATAATGTATCCCAAGTATTGGACCATGTTCATGCCAAAAGAACTTTTTTCCAATTTGGCATATAGCTTGTGTTATCGCAGAGTGCTCAAAACCTGTTGAATATGTCGCATGTCTCCTCCCACATTCTGTTGAATATGAGGATGTCATCCAAATATACTACCACAAAGGAGTCGATGAAGGGTCGTAGTATATCATCCATCAACCTCATGAAAGTGGCTATTGCATTTGTTAAGACAAAGGGCATGACTATCCATTCAAAGAGACCTTCTTTAGATTTGAAGGTTGTCTTCCATACATCAGTTTGTTCGATGGGAACCTGGTAGTAGACAGACTTTAGGTGAATCTTGTTGAAGAAATTTTCCCCCCTTGAGTTGGTCAAGAAGGTCATCAATCCTGGGAATGGGGTACCGGTTCCTGACTGTGATTTTGTTTAAGGCTCTGTAATCAATGTAGAGTCACCAAGTCCCGTCCTTCTTCTACACTAGTACAATCAAGCTTTCGCAAGGGGAGGATTTGGGTCTGATTTGCCTCTTTTGAAGAAGCTCTTGGATCTGACACCTAATTTCGTCATTTTCCATCAACGAGCAATGATAGACTAGTCCATTAGGTAGAGGTGTGTCGGGGGTCGGATCAATAATATACTTGACTTGGCAGTGTGTCAGTACCCCTGTAGGTGAGGAGAATATTTCTATGTATTCTTCCACGTTCCCATCCAATTGCTTCTACTACAAAGAGAGGCTCTATGTAGAGGCCACAGAAGTGGTAGTGACCTTCTGCTTACTGTGAGAATGGATCACAAAGAAGACGAACTTCCCGATCTGTGAGATGACCTTTCTGCATTGCTTAGCAGAGATTAAAGAAATAGCATTAGGCGGTGCTACCTATGGTATCATGTACAATTGTCTACCCAAAGTAATAATAACACTGCGAGGTCTAGACTCATACACAACATGACGCTTCCAAGAATATGGTTTTCCTAAAAGAACATCACAAACTTCAAAGGGAGAAATATCACACACTACCTCATCTTTTAAAGGCTTGATGTTGTAGGGCAGACGACATTGTTGGCTGACACATAGATCTCTTCCTTGGCGAAGCCAGTCAATGGTGTAGGGTTTCAAGTGTGTTATCGTTGGCAGGTCCAGCTGCTTGAATACCTCTGCTAAAATTAGGTTATTTTGACTACCACTATCGACAATGAAATGAAGTGGAGCCCCCTTTACCCACATCTGCGAGTGAAAGAGGTGTTCCCCTTCCTCTAGTTCTTTTGGTTCTCTTGGTAGGAATTTGGTAGTAGCGACAGTGGCACTGAGTTCAACATTGATAATCCACTTGCCTCCTTCAGGATTTGATTTGGAATCAAAATCAGCCTCTCACTCAGAAGCCTTCAGTTCGACCATGAGGGACTGCTTGGAGCAACATTCTTCAGTGTTGTGCCAAGGGATTTTATGGTACTCACACCATTTTCCCGTGTTCTTCTTCATCTTCTCATTGCCCTTATTGTGTTGCTTCTTGGACTGGTTGTCTTGAGGGTGGCCATATCAACTTGGTCCCTTGTTGTGTGGGTTGGGGATGCCTTTGCCCTGCTTTGACTATGAGGGGTTTGCAGATCCAAAATCTCGTCTTTTCTGCTTAAATTTATGCTTGATCTTGACAGCATATCTATAAGTCGTGCCCAATGAGGTGATGTCCAGAAAATGCATTTCTGTTTGAATGTATCTATGCAAAAAAACTGAGGTATTTGAGCACCAGAGGACGCTCAGAGTCTTTGATACCTAATTTGGTGTGTAGGGTATGGAAAATATTGGTGAAATCTGGTATTGTCTGGTCCCTTTCTTGACGTAGGGTGGTCCATCCGGTGTACTAGTCCTTGTAGCTTCCAACAAGGTAGTATTTTTCTTTAATGGCATCCCAGAAGGAATCCCATGTAGGGGCCACCACAACCATTTCAGATTCCTCCATGACCCTTTGTGCAAAGTAAGTATCCCACCAGTATTTAACATGGGGAACGACCTTGAGGAGTGCAAAAGTGATATTTTCCCTATCGAAAAAATTGTGGAACAAAAAATACCCTTCGAGCAAATTCAACCATTTATCTACAGCATCTGCATCTATAATTCCTTCAAAAAATGGAATACCAAAATTTACTTGTACCTTTAAGGGGGTTGCATGGCCACTTGATGAAGATGCTTCTCATGTGGGCAGTCGTCGAAGGATTTGCGTGAAGTTGTCCATCATTTCGTTCCTTTGTCGCATGAGGACTTCCTCGAGCAACATTTTAATATAAGGATCTCCTGCTCCATCATATTTATTTTCATCCCCCATGGGTTGTTGTCTGGCTCATCGTGGTCAATCTTGTAATGGCTCGATTGGTTCAAGTCCCAACTTCTTGTACCCAAATCTTGTCAGGGACATGCACGAAGAAAAATAAATGAAGAGCAGACTGCTTTGATACCACTAATATGGATTTAGGAGCAAAACGAACTGATTAATAGACTGAATACAATAAACACAGAGATATGAAGAATAAAACAAATATGCAGTAAACAATATCTTCTATTAAATAATGAAATAGGGTGAAATTGTAAAACTACAAAACTGAAACACTTGCTCGAATGGTGGTAGTAATCTCTAAGAAGAGATGTGGTTGCTACGTGCATCTGTCTGAGAAGAATGGATTACAATGATGCTCCATAGGATTTTTTGATATTACTCATGAATTTCAAAACCCTAGACATCCAAAAACCTAACCCTAGAAGGTGAAACGCCAAAAGTCACATGGGCCCCTATGGGTAAGTTGGTGTAAGTTGGTACCTCAACTTCCCAAGGTTGTAACTTTTGCATACGACCTCTGTTTTAGGCGTGTGATAGCCCGTTGAAAAGGTCTTTCAGAAAGATACACATTTTTCTGTCAAATTGTGACTTTGATTACAATTTCACTATGGAAATCCAAAAAAAAAACATTGTTTTGGCCTCTAAAACGACCCTGGAAGTACAACAATATGTGTTGGCATGAAAACATACAAAATAAACCAGTTGGATTAGGAGAGATGTGACTAGTATCCACCTGGAGGATGTGCGGGGCTTCAGACAGCCCCAAAAGTGTAGAACCCACAATTACAAAGAAGTACATAAGAACGTGTGAACAAAAATGGACAAGAGGAGTCAGTTGGAATAGGTGGGTGGCCACCAATATCCACTTGGATCACATATGAAGTGAGTTGTCTTATGTTGAATTACAAAGTATCATTTTGTAAGTCTTTTAATTCATTATGGAAAAAAACTTATAACAATGTTTTTTCTTTGTGCAGTCTCTGGAGCGATGAACCACGCCCAAGTACAAAACCATTCAGGGTGATTCTTCGAGCAAGAGAAGAAATATTGATTTCCAAGATGCTCATGAGGGTGGAGAGGGTGTCAGTGGTCATTGAGTGACCAATTATTGTCATTTTGTATCTATGCCACCATATGGCTATTTTTTATGTTAGAGCACTTGCTTCCGTTTTGTATATTGGGCACGATGTGCCATTTTACAAAAAAATGTACAATTTATATGATGTTGAATACACACACACACACACACACACATTTCATGGAATTTTTTTTATGAATATCATTGTTTCTACATTTTATGTTGATGGATGTATGAATTTCAAAGTGTTTTCGTTTCCACTATTTTCTATTATATATGAAATTACAAGAAATAAATCTAATCTAAATGGATTTAAAGAAATCTATTCTCAAAATATAACTTTCAAAAATAGTAAATAGAAACAACTTCGTATCTCTGTTCTTCTAAGAACTAATTCCACACAAAAATACCGCTACAAAGATATTCCTAGGAAACATAGATCTATGTTGTCTTGTAAAGGGAGAAACCTACATGAACATCATGAACATGAACATGAACAGAATGAATCAAGAGTTGAAATCAATGCACACTTTGGGATTATGGATGGCCTTGAGATAATGAAGACGTGATGACAAGATGAAATTTCAAACTCAATATCTCTTATAACCTTCAATTTAATATCTATTAGTATAATAAGTTGAATATTGTCTTTCAATAGTTTGAAGGAGAAACTCATACAATGAAACATAGAAGGATCACTTAATGCATCAATGTATATTTTTATGAGTTTGTACATTCAATAACTTACATTTAACTAATAGAAACTACAATTACCTTTACAATATTCAATAAATCCACTTATTATAGGAGATGTTTGTTGAATACTATCCAAAGATGTTTGTTGAATACAATTACCTTTACAAAATTTGGATAGATTTATGAAATTTTATGAAATGAAATAATTGTTTTCTCAACTGTAATAATTTATTTAATTTGATTAATTACTTTTTAAAGTGTTAAGGAAGTCTATGTAAGTAAAAATAGTTTGTTTTTTCTAAAGTGATTATAAATACTTGTGTTACTCATTAACGAATCTCTTATGGTGGAAAATATTGCTACATGCTAAATCCATACACAATTAATGGTTCTCAAGGACCTAAATTTGGCGAAACACTGAAGTCACATCCTAGTTAAGCCTCCAGGAATTGATAATAATAATCATTTAAGCTAACATAATCACAATAGAAATAAGAGGGTTGAAACTTGACATCACTCTATCCAAAATGAATCATGGTTCATTATAATGGAAATCACAACATGTTACAATGGCTTTTTAATACAAAATCAACATATAAAATATTAGTGCACAATAAAGCCTCACATCAAATGAAAATATACCTCAAATTCTCCATTAATCTTGCCAAAATGTTCTACAATGTAGCCCAAGAAGAGAGCTCCTAAATACCCAAATTATCCACCCTTTACAATGGAGAGAGACAACTCTTTTTTATAGAGTGAGCCTCTTCTCTTATACAATAAAATATTATTATTTTCTAGCTAAGTCCATGAAAAATCAAATAAATATTATAATAATGAATTACTTATATCTCTCCTCAATCCATGGTTGACCATATTACAACATGTGGACATTAGCGTCTCGAAAGAAATTCACCCTCATCCAAAAATAGTAGTTTTATTCAGCAAATAATGCTCAAGAAGGGGACACACCACCAAAAATAGGCATCAAACTAATTCAAATTCCAAGTGTCCACATGGAATGTTCCCTCCAAGAATGTGCAGGCATTCAACCACTCCACATGTGTGAATTCCAAGGTAGATAACTATATGGATGAATGTGAAAGATACCAAGTGGATGGAGCGTCCACAACAAAGTATGTGATCAATGACTAGCCTTTCATTTCCTTTCCTTTGCTTTCCTTCCTTTCCTAGCCTTTCCTTGCCTTTGGCTTGCCTTGCATTTACTTACCTTTCCTTGCCTTTCCTTGCCATGTCTTTCCTTGACTTTCCATGTCATGCCTTTCCTTTCCATGTCATTCCTTGTCGTGCCTTGACTTTTCATGCCATGTCTTCCCTTGCCATGCCTTTCCTTTCCTTGTCATTCCTTGCATTTCCTTTCCTTTCCTTTCCATACATGTACATAGACCTATAACTAGACATTTCATTACCATGTCTTGCCATGCCTTTCCTTGCCTTGCCTTCCCTTGCATTGCATTTCATTGTCTTGCCTTTCCTTGACTTTCCATGCCTTGTCTTGCATTTCCATGTCTATCCTTGCCTTTCCCTTCCTTTCCTTGACCTGCTATGACATGCCATGCATTTCCATTTCATGCTTTCCCTTTCCATGCCATGACATGCTTTCCCTTTCCATGCCATACCATGACATGACATGTATTGTATTTCCTTTCATTGCATTTCCTTGCCTTCCATTGTCTTGCCTTTTCATACCATGCATTTCCTTGTCATGCCATTCCATTTAATTCCTTGCATTGCCTTGCCTTTCTATGCCATGCCATGACATATCATGCCATGCATTTCCTTTCCATGCCATGCCTTGTCTTGCCTTGACTTTCCATGTCATGCCATGCATTGTCATTCCATGTCTTGCCTTTCCTTAACTTGCCATTGCATGCCATGTAAAGCCTTGCCTTTCCTTTCCATGCCATGCATTTCTTTACCTTGCCATGTCATGCCTTGCATTTCCTTTCATTTCCATGTCATTTCGTGCCATGCCTTTCCTTGTCATGAAATACCTTGCCTTTCTATGTATCTCCTTTCCATGCCATGCCATAACTTGCATTTCTTTGTCTTGCCATGTCATGCCTTGCCTTTCCTTTCCTTGGCATGCCATGCCTTTCCTTGCCTTGACTTTCCATTCCTTTCCTTTCCATGTCATGTCTTTCCTTTCCTTTCATTTCCAATCCATGCCTTTCCTTACCATGCCATGCCATGCCATGCCTTTCCTTGAATTTCCATGTCATGTCATGCCATGCCTTTACATACCATTCCATGGCATGCCTTTCCATGCCATGCCATGTCACTCCATGCCTTACCTTTCCATTCCATGCATTTCCTTGCCATGTCATGCCTTGCATTACCTTGCCTTGACATGCCATGCCTTACCTTCCCTTTCCTTGCCTTGACATGCCATGCCTTGCCTTGCCATGCCATGTCATGCCTTGCCTTGCCTTGCCTTTGCCTTTCCATGCCATGCCTTGCATTGTCTTTCCTTGCCATGTCATGTCATGTCTTGTCTTGTCATTCCATGTCTTTCCATGTCATGTCTTACCATGCCTTGCCTTGCCTTGCCTTTCCATGCTATGCCTTTCCTTTTCATGTCATGCCATGCCTTTTCTTGTCATGCCATGCCATGCCTTGTCTTGGAAAAGCCTCTAGAGTTTTTGAAAAATCCATAGAATTAGGATTATAAGAAACTTATAATCCTCAAGGACTTCTGCTCTACTATGGGCATGACTATGAACACTGAAAAAACAAAGGTTATGATAATTAAATCCAAAAATATCACCTATGATACTTTTGTATATGACAAAAATAACTTGAAGGAAGTGCCTTCATATAAATATCTTGGAATTTCTATTCACCACAAGCTTTGTTGTAACTATAGCATTGAGAAAAGGATAAATGGAGGGTGGAAAGCTTATTATGGGCTTGAAAACAATTGTAAATCAACGGACCTTTGGTTTTGGAATCAGAAAAATTCCTCTTTCACACTCTCATCACTTTGGTTATATTATATGGATGTGAATTTTGGAGTTGCAGTATCTCTAGAGAATCCTGAAGAAAGATAGAATAGATCCAAAATAATTTTATAACTTATAATCTCAAAATTAAGGGAAATACACCCTATCCTATCTTCCTCATAGAAGCAAGAATTTCCCCCATCGAGATCATTGTTAAGATTAAAGATATAACTTACAAGAAAAGGATAAACAACATGGATGACAAGAGGCTCCCCAAAATTGCTTCAAACTCTAGCCAAAACCACTAACGGCTCAAGCGGGGATGGCATAATTATATCAAATCTTGGCTAAATAAGTGGGGAATACAAGAAGCCATCATGTAGAATATCGATAATATTACAAATATTATCACTTCTAAATTTAAGGAGAATATGTGGTGTTATAAAGAATTAGAGGATAAAATGAAACTAAGATACTACAAGGAGGTGGTCAACCCTAATTTAGAAGATCAAAAGTACCTCTCAGTTTTGAGAAGGGCAAAGAAGAAAATCAACATTGCTAAAATACGAAAAAACTCTCACGAGCTACATTGTGAAACTAGGTGTTGGAAAATTCCCAAAACATAGTGGGATGAAAGAATCTACCATCTTTGTGACACTAAGAGGGTTGAAGATGAAAAACACTTCCTCTTAGATTTCACTGCTTATTCCCAAATTAGATCCCAGTTTAAAAAAAAAATCCATACCTTCCTAACCTCCTAAGTCATCAAAAATATGGTGATTTTGGAACGCTTTTGTTAATGTGTGTGTGTGTGTGTGTGTGTGTGTGTGTGTAAAGAAATAAAGCTAATATAAAAATATTTTACCTAAGGTAGACATTAAAATATTTTATTTATGGTTGACGTTGAAAAAAAAATTGTTATTAATTTTTTAAATGCCACTTACCCATTTCATGTTAAGTAGGAAAAGAGTTACACATCTATTATACTACACTATAAAAAGCTACTCTAAACACAACAAAATAAGAAACACGTCTCAACATAATAAAAAATATTGGATTGTAAAAAGAGACTCTAAACACAATAAAATAATAAACACCTCTCAACATAATAAATAGTATGTTACTCAATAATCTTAATATTTATAAGTGTCATAGTCTAAACACGAAATGACTTTTTTCCGGCAATATTCTTCCGGGACATTTTCCCTAAATCCGACGAGAAATTGTTAGATCCACATATTTGAGTGATTATTTGTGGGTAAGTGCAAGCTAATGATGGTCTCTCATGACGTGTTAGTGGCAATGTAAACCTGGAAAAACAACAATATGTTAACTTGGAGGGATTATTCAAGGTACTTTTAAAATGAATTTGAATATGGTGTAAAAACATGAAACGTAGGAAATTGAATTATCTTTCCAAATATATAACTTTTAT
>SNQJ01S0041262.1:39920-63017 GCA_010110895.2 Picea sitchensis | reverse complement strand
AATGAGTAACACAAGTATTTATAATCACTTTAGAAAAAACAAACTATTTTTACTTACATAGACTTCCTTAACACTTTAAAAAGTAATTAATCAAATTAAATAAATTATTACAGTTGAGAAAACAATTATTTCATTTCATAAAATTTCATAAATCTATCCAAATTTTGTAAAGGTAATTGTATTCAACAAACATCTTTGGATAGTATTCAACAAACATCTCCTATAATAAGTGGATTTATTGAATATTGTAAAGGTAATTGTAGTTTCTATTAGTTAAATGTAAGTTATTGAATGTACAAACTCATAAAAATATACATTGATGCATTAAGTGATCCTTCTATGTTTCATTGTATGAGTTTCTCCTTCAAACTATTGAAAGACAATATTCAACTTATCATACTAATAGATATTAAATTGAAGGTTATAAGAGATATTGAGTTTGAAATTTCATCTTGTCATCATGTCTTCATTATCTCAAGGCCATCCATAATCCCAAAGTGTGCATTGATTTCAACTCTTGATTCATTCTGTTCATGTTCATGTTCATGATGTTCATGTAGGTTTCTCCCTTTACAAGACAACATAGATCTATGTTTCCTAGGAATATCTTTGTAGCGGTATTTTTGTGTGGAATTAGTTCTTAGAAGAACAAAGATACGAAGTTGTTTCTATTTACTATTTTTGAGAGTTATATTTTGAGAATAGATTTCTTTAAATCCATTTAGATTAGATTTATTTCTTGCAATTTCATATATAATAGAAAATAGTGGAAACCAAAACACTTTGAAATTCATACATCCATCAACATAAAATGTAGAAACAATGATATTCATAAATTTTTTTCCATGAAATGTGTGTGTGTGTGTGTGTGTGTGTATTCAACATCATATAAATTGTACATTTTTTTGTAAAATGGCACATCGTGCCCAATATACAAAATGGAAGCAAGTGCTCTAACATAAAAAATAGCCATATGGTGGCATAGATACAAAATGACAATAATTGGTCACTCAATGACCACTAGCACCCTCTCCACCCTCAAGAGCATCTTGGAAATCAATCTTTCTTCTCTTGCTCGAAGAATCACCTTGAATGGTTTTGTACTTGGGCGTGGTTCATCGCTCCAGAGATTGCACAAAGAAAAAACATTGTTATAAGTTTTTTTCCATAATGAATTAAAAGACTTACAAAATGATACTTTGTAATTCAACATAAGACAACTCACTTCATATGTGATCCAAGTGGATATTGGTGGCCACCCGCCTATTCCAACTGACTCCTCTTGTCCATTTTTGTTCAACACGTTCTTATGTACTTCTTTGTAATTGTGGGTTCTACACTTTTGGGGTTGTCTGAAGCCCTACACATCCTCTAGGTGGATACTAGTCGCATCTCTCCTAATCCAACTGGTTTGTTTTGTATGTTTTCATGCCAACACATATTGTTGTACTTCCAGGGCTGTTTTAGAGGCCAAAACAATGTTTTTTTTTGGATTTCCATAGTGAAATTGTAATCAAAGTCACAATTTGACAACAAAATGTGTATCTTTCTGAAAGACCTTTTCAACAGGCTATCACATGCCTAAAACATAGGTCATATGCAAAAGTTACGACCCTGGGAAGTTGAGGTACCAACTTACACCAACTTACCCATAGGGGCCCATGTGACGTTTGGTGTTTCACCTTCTAGGGTTATGTTTTTGGATGTCTAGGGTTTTGACATTCATGAGTAATATCAAAAAGGCCTATGGAGCCTCATTGTAATCCATTCTGCTAAGACAGATGCATGCAACAACCACATCTCTTCTTAGAGATAACTACCACCATTCGAGCAAGTGTTTCAGTTCTGTAGTTTTACAATTTCACCCTATTTCATTATTTAATAGAAGATATTGTTTACTGCATATTTGTTTTATTCTTCATATCTTTGTGTTTATTGTATTCAGTCTATTAATTAGTTCGTTCTGCTCCTAAATCCAGATCAGTGGTATCAAAGCAGTCTGCTCTTCATTTATTTTTCTTCGTGCATTTCCCCGACAAGATCTGGGTACAAGAAGTTGGGACTTGAACCAATAGAGCCATTACAAGATTGACCGCGATGAGCCAGACAACAACCCATGGGGGATGAAAATAAATATGATGGAGCATGAGATCCTTATATTAAAATGTTGCTTGAGGAATCCCTCACATGACAAAGGAACGAAATGATGGACAACTTCACGCAGATCCTTCAACAATTGCCCACATGAGAAGCATCTTCATCAAGAGGCCATGCAACCCCCTTAAAGGTACAAGTAAATTTTGGTATTCCATTATTTGAAGGACTTATAGATGCAGATGCTGTAGATAAATGGTTGAATTTGCTCGAAGGGTATTTTTCGGTCCACAATTTTTTCGATAGGGAAAAGATCAATTTTTCACTCCTCAAGGACGTTCCCCATGTTAAAGACTGGTGGGATACTTACTCTGCGCAAAGGGTCATGGAGGAATCTGAAATGGTTGTGGTGGCCCCTACATGGGATTCCTTCCGAGATTCCATTAAAGAAAAATACTACCCTGTTAGAAGCTACACGGACCAGTACACCGGATGGACCACCCTACGTCAAGAAAGGGACCAGACAATACCAGATTTCACCAATATTTTCCATACCCTACGCACCAAATTAGGTATCAAAGAATCTGAGTGTCCTCTNNNTGCATAGATACATTCAAACAGAAATGGAGTTTCTGGACATCGCCTCATTGGGCACGACTTATAGATACGCTGTCAAGATCAAGCATAAATTTAAGTAGAAAAGGTGAGATTTTGGATTTGCAAACCCCTCACAGGCGAAGCAGGGAAAAGGCATCCCCAACCCACACAAAAAGGGACCAAGTTGATATGGCCACCCTCAATACAACCAGTCCAAGCCGCAACACAAGAAGGGCAATGCGAATATGAAGAAGAACACGGGAAAATGGTGTGAGTACCATAAAATCCCTTGGCACAACACTGAAGAATGTTGCTCCAAGCAGTCCCTCATGGTTGAACTAAAGGCTTTTGAGTCAGAGGCCGATTTTGATTCCAAATCAAATCCTAAAGGAGGGAAGTGGATTATCAATGTTGAACTCAGTGCCACCGTCGCTACCACCAAAGTCCTACCAAGAGAACCAAAAGAACTAGAGGAAGGGGAACACCTCTTTCACTCGCAGATGTGGGTAAAGGGGGCTCCGCTTCATTTCATTTAGTCAATAGTGGTAGTAAAAAGAACCTAATTTCAGCAGAGGTATTCAAGTGGCTGGACCTGCCAACGATAACACACTTGCAACCCTACACCATTGACTGGCTTCGCCAAGGAAGAGATCTATGTGTTAGCCAACAATGTCGTTTTCCCTACGACATCAAGCCTTTAAAAGATGAGGTACTGTGTGATATTTCTCCCTTTGAAGTTTGTGATGTTATTTTAGGACAACCATATTTTTGGAAGCGTCATGTTGTGTATGATTCTAGACCCTGCAGTGTTATTATTACTTTGGGTAGACAATTGTACATGATACCATAGGTAGCACCACCTAATGCTATTTCTTTAATCTCTGCTAAGTAATGCAGAAAGGTCATCTCACAGATTGGGAAGTTCATCTTCTTTGTGATCCATTCTCATAGTAAGCAAAAGGTCACTGCCACTTCCGTGGTCTCTACATAGAGCCTCTCTTTGTAGTAGAAGCAATTGTATGGGATCGTGGAAGAATACATAGAAATATTCTCCTCACCTACAGGGGTACTGACACACTGCCAAGTCAAGTATATTATTGATCTGACCCCCAATGCACCTCTACCTAATGGACTAGTCTATCGTTGCTCGCTGATGGAAAATGACGAAATTATGTGTCAGATCCAAGAGCTTCTTCAAAAGGGGCACATCAGACCCAAATCCTCCCCTTGCAGAAGCCCGATTGTACTAGTGTAGAAGAAGGACGAGACTTGGTGACTCTACATTGACTATAGAGCCTTAAACAAAATCATAGTTAGGAACCGGTACCCCATTCCCAGGATTGATGACCTTCTTGACCAACTCAAGGGGGAAAATTTCTTTAACAAGATTGACCTAAAGTCTGTCTACCACCAGGTTCCCATCGAACAAACTGATGTATGAGAGACAACCTTCAAATCTAAAGAAGGTCTCTTCGAATGGATAGTCATGCCCTTTGTCTTAACAAATGCAATAGCCACTTTCATGAGGTTGATGGATGATGTACTGTGACCCTTCATCGACTCCTTTGTGGTGGTATATTTGGATGACATCCTCATATTCAATAGAATGTGGGAGGAGACATGCGGCATATTCAACAGGTTTTGAGCACTCTGTGACAACACAAGCTATATGCCAAATTGGAAAAATGCTCTTTTGGCATGAACATGGTCCAATACTTGGGATACATTATTGATGAGCATGGTGTACATGTTGATCCAAATAAGATCTAAGTCATCCATGACTGGCTAGCCCCTACCACATTGACCAAGCTTCGAAGCTTCTTGGGACTAGACAACTTCTACTGATGGTTCGTGTTGGGATTCTCCCATATTGCATGGGCCCTCAGCCAGGTGACCAAGGGTGGCGGCAGGGCCAAGTTCGTGTGGGGGAAGGAACAACAATGAACATTCAATGATTTGAAGCATCGCTTGTTCTCAACTCTAGTACTCTCCTTGCCTAATTTGCAACAACCATTCGAGATTGAGACAGATGCATATGACTATGCTGTGGGCACAATTCTCAGTAAACATGGTCATCTGATGGCATACCATAGTGAGACACTCTTAGATACTGTCCATAAATACCCCACCTATGACAAGGAAATGTATTCCATTTTACAAGCCTATCGTCAATGGAAACATTACATTATGGGTAAAGAGACAATCATACACACTGATCACAAGCCTCTACAATTCATACAAACACAAGGGAAATTGTAGAATGACCGCCATCAGAAGTGGTCCACCTACTTGCAGCAGTTCCATCTCAACATCAAGTATAATACATGTATCTCAAATAGTGTCATTGATTGCCTCAGTAGACCTCTTGTGGCTACACCCACCACTGTACTCCATTCCTGTGGACATGAAGCATCTAAGTGGCCCCAAATTTACCAGCAAGATCCAGACTTCGCCACCACCTATCAGAGATTGGGTGTAGGTACGCCTATCACCAATTTTTACATTCAGGATGAACTCTTATGCCACCTGGTCCATCTCCGTGTTCCTACAAGTGAGCGTGCAAAGTTGATTTGGGAATCCCACTACAGTTAGATGGCAGGACATTTTGGCGTGGAGAAAACTGTGGCCGTTCTTTAGAAAAAATTTTATTGGCCAAAACTTCGACAAGACATCAACAAGTATATCATATCTTTCACTTCCTGTGCAATTGCCAAGCCAACCATCAAGAAGCAAGGCTTATATGCCCCTCTTCCTACTCATGAGAAGCCTTGGGAATCCATCTCAATGGATTACATGTTGGGCCTTCTGTCCACCAAGCAAGGAAATGACTGCATATTTGTGGTCATTGATCGGTTTTCGAAGATGGCCATCCCCATAGCTTGCAAGAAGAATATCACAATGACATATACTGCCAAAATATTTTTTGAATGAGTGTGGGTCCACTTTGGGATACCACAAACCATCATATTTGACTGGGACAACATGTTCCTCAACACATTTTGGTCGATTCTCTGGTCACTGTTGGACACCAAGCTCACAAAATATATTGCTTTCCACCCCCAAACAAATGGCCAAAAATAGGTCGTCAATTGGATGATTGTGCACATCCTGCACATGTATAATTATAAGCATCCACGTACATGGGACGAGAGTCTCCCCTATGTCCAACACATTTACAACAGGGCTCTCCATATCTCCATCGACCATAGCCCATTTCAGGTGGATCTGGGATTCCAACCCTTGGGACCCATTGATGTTGCACTTCCGTTTTCCACCACACAGGCAAAATCTTTCCATGATCAGTATGCGATCGACAAAGCCACCAGATTCATTGAGCGGATTCAACACATCCATCAACAAGTCCGAGAGATTTTGCAGAAATCCAATGCTAAGTACAAGAAATGCCATGATCAATAAAGGGTACCACACTAGTTTTAGGTTGGTGACAAAGTTTTGTACATTTGCAAAAGGAGCGTCTCACCGAGCCCCATCAGAATCTTTACCCACTTTGTTATGGGCCTTACACTATCACCAAGGCTATGGGTAGAAATGATTTTAAGCTTAACACTTGACCCTTCCTTGGCCTGCATCCAATGTTCAATGTGGAACTCCTTCGACCATACTTTCCACCATTATTGGACACCTCAGAGATCACAGAACAAATGACACCAATAGAGCTCAACCCTGACTGCATGGAGCATGTATCCACTGATTAGATAGTGGACACACAGGTCAAGGGCACTTGCCAACAGAGGATCCGGCTTTATCGGGTTGTCAAGGCAGGACAACTCCTACACCAAGGAAAGTGGCTCACTCGGGGCCAAATCCAATAGAAGTTTCCTCACCTGATGGGGGAATTCAACACAATGGAGACCATTGCTTCCTAAGGGGGGAGGATTGATCTAGGTGGATATTGGTGGCCACCCACCTGTTATACTATAAGTCACCCTCAGATTGCATAGAAGGTAAGCCCAGTACCCATCAGTTTATACAGTAAATGTAAATGAGTTTTAAGAGGACAAATGGAGAAGACTTAATGAAAATAACATTCTAACTCAGAAATCTGTACTGGTATGCACAAGCAATTGAGGTCTTGGATCAACTTCAGTCAGTAAGTTGGAGTAAAGGTGAGTAGGAGGAAGAATTTGGTCAGAAAGGTGTAGAGGTCTGCCGTGAACATGAGGCCTTGCAACAACCTAAGGAAGAAAAACTTAAACGCAAGATCCTCTTGGATTCAAATTTCAAGGAAAATGAAAGAAATCATAACAACATTATAATCAAACTTTCATCATAATATAGTCACAAAAATCCACGTGAATCAATCAATCATGAACTCTCTCAGTATTAGAGGTAAATAAGATGGAGTAAGAAAGTTGACTTAGATTAATCAAGAAGTCTTAAATTAAGACATAACCAAAGAACCAGTGTTCTTCATCAAAATATTACAATAGCACGGAGCCTAGCTCAACCATTTGACCTTTAAATAAATATTAAAACTAACTACTTATACTCAGAACTGTTGCAACCACCGAATGTGTGATCAGACCATTGCATTCAAAGTTTTCAGTCGGTGCCTGCTCTATCAGATTGTGCAGGCCTTCTTATGTCAGACACGATCCCAGCTCAGTGCGGGCTTTGCGAGAAAATTCATCTACTAGGGAGATTTGGACTGACAATCGCCCCCCATGACCCTTCTCTCCACACATTCCATTTATGGGGTGAGATGAGGTCTCAATCACCGCCCCCATTTCCATTAAATACCTTCATCGGAATCAGGATGAGGCCGGACACCCATGAATTTTCCAGGCAGTGCCCACGACTTCTTCGAGTCAATCCAGATGCCTCGAGGCCAAGCAGATCTTATTCTGTGACCAAATACAGGCACTTTCGGCCTTTTTCACATCTCCTCTCCATCGCTCCATCTTCAATTTGACCTAGGGCCATGAACCTATGCAATCGTGCGATTGCAGGCGCTACCAAGGGTGGTCTAAAAGAAAACTTCTTTTGTCCCCGCAATTCACCATGAACCGCCACACGTTCCTTTCTAAAAACCACAGTTTCGATTGCGACCCGCCCTTGAGATTTTAAAATGTGCACACATTCCGACCTTGCAATTTGGCGTGACCATTGATCTTGCGATCTAATATTAGGCCCTCTGATCAATGGTTCATCTCTGGTGATTTTTAGATTGACGGATTAGATCTTCCTCTTCAAAACAATGACTGAGATTTTCTTTGCGGATCAGCCTTTGGGAATTTAAATTCTCAAACTCCATTTGTCTTCTACTGTTTTTATTCGGGGCGAAGGATCTAGCGATGCGTGGCTCCTACTGATTGATGACTCAGATTTTCTTCGGGCACTTTGGGACTTCGGGTGCTTCGGTCTTCGACCCTTCAGGACTTCGGGCACTTCAGGCTTCGGCCCTTTGAGACTTTGCAATGTTTCTCATTTTAAAACTCTCGAAGTAAAACTCACAGAGTGACAGATATGATGACGCGTGGATCTTGCTGATCAACGACTGAAATCCATTTCAGGCCTTCGGGACTTCGGCCACTTCGGCAGCTTCGACAAATTTGGCTCTTTGGCAGCTTCAGGTCTTCGGGACTTCTAAGCATTTCTCATTTTAAATCTCTCGAAGCTCATTTACCGAAGGCTTGGATCGACTGCCACCTGACCCCTTTAAGATCAACGGTTCATACTCACTTCGGGGCCTTTTGCTCTGGCGCTATAATTCGTGCAAGTTGGCACTCCCGAATGCTTGTGAGCCAGTGATATGGACTATCCTGAGAATCTTTGTTGTTGAAATATTAAAACTGCCTTCTGCTTATGCTTCAATCCCGAAAAAGACTGCTAAGAAAGTTGCGCTTTGTGTTCATGGATGCAGCCTGTACGATCAATGATTGGACGACTGGCTGTGAGCTGAGAAAATAGGGAGACGAGTGACTGAAACACAGGATGCAAATGCTCAACCTTGGAGAAAATAGAGGGGCTTGGGGTGAATACTTCGCTCAGGTAAGATATTTAAGGAAAACCAGGGTGCACAACCGAACAAGGGAAAACAAAGAATGATTTACAAGCCGAAGGGGGAAAAAATTAAGATTTGGTCTGCGAAAAGGATAGAGACGGGGAAAGACTACAAACTCGGGTATATCGACACACACCTATGGCCCTTGAAAACCATATGTGATAACATTTGTCTCCATAGGGAATGGCATGCTCCCTACAAACTACCAAGAACGCGCAGTTCTAGTGCCTTAGCTGTTTGGCTATGGAGTCTAGCTCAAAACATTCGCTGAAGAAAACAGGGAGATATGTACACTACTCTACTAAAAACGAAAACAAACATATGGGCTCCAAAAGGAGCTTATTTATGTACACTCCTAGACTAACCGATTTTTACAAAGTGCTAGGTGAAAGTGGACTTCCACCAGATCCATCAAGTAAACTCCTAAATGAAAACTTATTTAATCTATCACTGATCAAATAAAGATAATGAAACTGTGATAGCAAAATGATTACATTTTTTATCTCTCCTCTAAGTGCTAAAGGAAAGATAAAGTTTGGAGGCTTCAATACCTGGAAAAAAAGCAAATCCATCTACTCCCCTACAGGGTCATAAAATAAGGGGGGTAACTTAATGGGTTAGTAACAAAAAACATGCTCTGTCTTACAGCTTCTCACATCCAGCTGAATGTCTGTGGCAAGCACAGGTGAGTGAAAGGATGATGCACACTGCTTATCCACTTCCTCTTTGTCTTCTCTGATAACGTCAACCAACTGAAAGAAAGAAATATCTTCATGTATATCAATGAATGGGTGCTTCTCCGTAACATGTTGTTGAGTGTCTTCTGTGGGCCCATGATGGATGATTTCCACCTAATGCTTTTCCTTACTAAATAAAGGAAAAGGATCTATAGTATGGTCTTGGAAATCCTTCATATCCACATCGAAATCCGATTCATAGTTGTCATACACATGCTGGATGCTCCCCAAGTCAACAAAATGTAAGGTAGGGATCTTCTCTTCTTCATATGAGTACTCATCAAATATGGGTGAGCGCAAAACTCTTTTATCTTGCAAAGAAAAATGAGCAACCTCTTGATTCTTCTCTTCAATCCTAGGTGAAAATACATCATGGGAACCTCTTGAAGGAAAAGAGAAGAATCCTCTTCCACAACTATCTCTTCTTTTACAACTGAGACAACAGGTGCATCAGGGGAAGAATATGATACATCTATGGCTATGCAATCATCAACACTATCAACACTCATATCTAGAAGGCATTATTCTTGGGAAATAGAAAGATAAAATCTTTCATCCACCTTTGCAAAATACTCGATTCTATCCTCACTTTCTTTTTCAATTAGATCTCCATGATACTCATTACACGAGGAAGACTCTATCATTTGCTGGATGTGGAATGCAAACTTCTTACAACAATCATCCAAAATAATATGAGACAGGTAAATCTTCTCGTAATATGAATTAAAAGCATCGTGAAAATCCTTCAAAGAATGGATACTAGCAGCAGAGAGAGATTGACACCATTCACGGGCATCTTCCTCTAAAAAAAATTTGAACATCTTGATCAAGACATCCTCGTGAAAGAAGCCATGTTCAAGCATGCATATATGAAATTTTAATAAGTTCTCACCGGGATGGTCATGCTTGCTTCCTCTGAATCTCAGAAGATAATCATCCCACTCATTTATAGCCGACACTGGATGTGGATAACCAACGACGGCTGAGAAATTGAAGGGGGCAAATCTCTTGGCCAGGATAGCCTCCATAGAATTTTGATTTATCTCCCTTCAGTGGAGTCACCAACAGATTCTGGACAGTGGATTCGCCATGGTGAAAGATATTTAGTCAGAATTATGTGTCCATCTTTAGTTCACCATCTAAAACTGGCTGTCTACAATGTCGTTCTTCCCAGGGATATTTTCAGTCTGGGATAACAACAAAAAGCCTTCTTGAGAAATATTTCCTTTCTTAATAATCCTCTCTGGGTCAACTTCAAGTGTAGCTAGAGGCAGTTGTGGAGTAGACGTCGTGTCTCTGCCCTTCAGAGCCATAATTGAAATAGTGGAGTCGCCAGGTACAAGTTGCAATATTCAATGGTACTGATATCTGATGCACCTTCAAGTTCAAAGCTTCTTTGTCATTCTATCCCAGGAAAGTGTCTTCAATTCATTCCCTGACAACGGCGCCAAGAATTTTAGCACTAGAAGTCACCCTCAGATTGCATAGAAGGTAAGTCCAGTACCCATCAGTTTATATAGTAAATGTAAATGATTTTTAAGAGGCCAAATGGAGAAGACTCAATGAAAATAACGTTCTAACTCAGAAATATGGACTGGTATGCGCAAGCAGACGAGGTCTTGGATCAAATTCAATCAGTAAGTTGGATTAAAGGTGAGTAGGAGGAATACTTTGGTGATAAAGGTGTAGGGGTCTGATGTGAACATCAGGCCTTCCAACATCCTAAGGAAGAAAAAATTAAACACAATATCCTCTTGGATTTAAATTTAAAGGAAATTGAAAGAAATTATAACAACATTATAATCAAACATTCATCATAATACAATCAAAACAATCCATGTGAATCAGTCAATCATGAACTCTCTCAGTATCAGAGGCAAATAAGATGGAGTAAGAAAGCTGACTTGGATTAATCAAGAAGTCTCAAATCAAACATAACCAAAGAACCAATGTTCTTCATCAAAATATTGCAATAGCAGGGAACCTAGCTCAACCATTCGACCTTTAACAAAATATCATAACTAACTACTTATACTTAGAACTGTTGCAACCACCAGGAGTGTGATCGGACCATTTCATTCAAATTTTTTAGTTGATGCCTTTTGTGTCAGACTGTGAAGGCCTTCTTACGTCAGACGCGAGCCCGACTCAGTGCGGGCTTTGCGAGAAAATCCATCCACCAGGGAGATTTGGATTGAAAATCGTCCCCCATGACCCTTCTCTCCAAAAATTCCATTTATGGGGTGAGACAAAGTCTCAACCATTGCCTCCATGTCCATTAACTACCTTCATCGGGATCAAGATGAGGCCTGACACACATGAATGTTCTAGGCAGTGCCCACGACTTCTTATAGTCAATCCCGATGCCTTGAGGCCAAGCAGATCTTCGTCTGTGACCAAAGATGGGCTCTTTCGGCCTTTGGTGCAGCTCCTCTCCATCACTCCATATTCAATGTGACCTAGGGCCATGACCCTACGCAATCACGTGATTGTGGGCACTACTAAGGGTGGTCTGAAAGCAAACCTCTTTTGTCCTCGCAATTCACCATGAACCGCCACACATCCCTTTCAAAAAACCACAGTTCCGATTGCAGCCCACCCCTGAGATTTTAAAATGTGCGCACCTTCCGACCCCGCAATTTGGTGTGATCGTTGATCTTGCAATCTAAGATTAGGCCCTCTGATCAATGGATGAGCTCTGGCACTTTTTAGATTGATGGATCATATCTTCCCCTTCAAAACAACGACTGAGATTTGCTTCACGGATCATTCTTCGGGAATTTCAATTCTCAAACTTCATTTTTCTTCTTGCTGCTTTTATTTGGGGCGAAGGATCTGGCGACGCGTGGCTCCTACTGATCGACGACTCATATTCTCTTTGGGCTCTTCGGGAGTTTGGGTGCTTCGAGCTTCAGCCCTTCGAGACTTTGGAATGTTTCTCATTTTAAAACTCCCAAAGTAAAACTCCCGAAGTGACAGATCTGATGACTCGTGGCTCTTGCTGATCAACGACTCAGATCTATTTCTGGACTTTGGCCCTTCGACTACTTCAACAACTTCGGCAAATTCAACACTTTGGCAGCTTCGACTTTTCGGGTCTTCGAGGCTTCTAAGAATTTCTCATTTTAAATATCCCGAATCTCATTTACGCGAAGGCTTGGATCGACTGCCACCTAACCCCTTTAAGATCAATGTTTCATACTCACTTCCGGGCCTTTTTCTCTGGCACTATACTTCGCACAAGTTGGCATTCCCGAATGCCCGTGAGTTGCTAATTTGGACTGTTCTGGGAATCTTTGTTGTTGAAATATTAAAATTGCCTTCTTCTTATGCTTCAATCCCGAAACAGACTGCTAAGAAAGTTGCGCTTTGTGTTCATGGCTATGGCCTGCACGATCAAGGATTTGGACAACTAACTGTGAGTTGAGAAAACAGGGAGACTAGTGTATGAAACACATAATGCGAGTGCTCACCCTTGGAGAAAATAGAGGGGTTTGGGGCCAAGATTTCACTCGGGTAAGATATTTAAGGAAAATCAGGGCGCACAGACGAACAAGGGCAAACATAGAACGATTTACAAGATGAAGGGGGAAAAACTTAAGATTTGGTTTGCGAAAAGGATAGAGATGAGGCAAGAATATAGACTTGGGTATATTGACACACACCTATGGCCCTTGACAACCCTATGTGATAAAATTTGTCTCCGCAGGGGATGGCATGATCCCTACGAGTTGCTAAGAACACGCAGTTCTAGTGCCTTAGCTGTTGGGCTATGGAGTCTAGCTCAAAACTTCCGTTGAAGAAAATGGGGAGATATGTACACTACTCTACTAAAAATGAAAACAAACACATGGGCTCCAGAAGGAGCTTATTTATGTACACTCCTAGACTAACCGATTTTTACAAAGTGCTAGGTGAAAGTGGACTTTCACCAGAGCTAGTCAAGTAACCTCCTAACTGAAAACTTATTTACTTTGTCATTGATCAAATAAAGATAATGAAACTGTGACAGCAAAACGATTACATTTTTCATCTCTCCTCCTAGTGATGAAGGCAAGATAAATTTTGGAGGCTTCAATACCTGGTAAAAAAGCAACTCCATGTACTCCCCTACAGGGTCATAAAATAGGGGAGGAAACTTACTGGGTTGGTAACAAAAAACATGCTCTGTCTTACAGTTGCTCACATCCAGCTAAATGTCTGTGGAAAGCATAGGTGAGTGAAAGGCTAATGCATGCTACTTATCCACTTCCACTTTGTCTGCTCTGATAACGCCAGCCAAATGAAAGAAAGAAATCTCTTCATGTATATCAATGAATGGGTGCTTCTCCCTAACATGTTGCTCAGTGTCTTCTGCAGGACCAGGATGGCTGATTTCCACCCAATGATTTTACTTACTGAATAAAGGAAAAGGCTCTATAGTATGGTCTTGGAAATCCTTCATATCCACATCAGAATCCGATTCATAGATGTCATACACAGGCTGGATGCTCCCCAAGTCGACAGAATGTAAGTTAGGGATCTTCTCTTCTTGATATGAGTACTCATCAAAGATGGGTGAGCACAAAAATATTTTATCTTGCAAAGAAAAATGAGAAACCTCTTAATTCTTCTCTTCAATCCTAGGTGAAAATAAATCATGGGAAACCTCTTGAAGGAAAAGAGAAGAACCCTCCTCCACAACTATCTCTTCTTTTACAACTGAGACAAGAGGTGCATTAGGGGAAGAATATGATACATCTATGGCTATGCAATCATCAACACTATCAACACTCATATCTGGAAGGCCTTCTTCTCGGGAAATAGAAAGAGAAAATCTTTCATCCACCTTTGAATAATACTCGCTTCTATCCTCACTTTCTCTTTCAATTATATCTTCACCAGACTCATCACACGAGGAAGACTCTATCATCTGCTGGATGTGGAATGAAAACTTCTTACAACAATCATCCAAAATAAGATGAGACATGTAAATCTTCTCGTAATATGAATTAAAATCATCGTGAAAATCCTTCAAAGAATGGATACTAGTAGCAGGGAGAGATTGACACCATTTACGAGCATCTTCCTCTAAAGAAAATTTGAACATCTTGATCAAGACATCCTCGTGAAATAAGCCATGTTCAAGCATGCATATATGAAATTTTAATAAGTTCTCACCGGGATGGTCATGCTTGCTTCCTCTGAATCTCAGAAGATAATCATCCCACTCATTTATAGCCGACACTGGATGTGGATAACCAACGATGGATGAGAAATTGAAGGGGGCGAATCTCTTGGCTAGGATAGCCTCCATAGCTTTTTGATTTTTCTCCCTTCAGTGGAGTCACCAATAGATTATGCAGAGTGGATTGGCCATGGTGAAAGATAATCAGTCAGAATTATGTCTCCAACTTTAGTTCACCATCTAAAACTGGCTCTCTACAACGTCGTTCTTCCTAGGGAGCTTTTCAATCTAGGATAACAACAAAAAGCCTTCTTGAGAAATATTTCCTTTCTTAATAATCCTCTCTGGGTCAGCTTTAGGTGTAGCCAGAGGCAGCTATGGAGTAGACCTCTTGTGTCTGCCCTTCAGAGCCACAACATAAATAGTGGAGTCGCCAGGTGTAAGATGCAATCTTCAATGGTACTGATATCTGATGCACCTTCAGAATCAAGGCTTCTTTGTCATTCTATCCCAGGGAAATGTCTTCAATTCATTCCCCGACAATGACACTATAAATGTTAGCACTAGAGGTCACCCTTAGATTGCATAGAAGGTAAGCCCAGTACCCATCCCTCTATACAGTAAATGTAAATCAGTTTTAAGAGGCCAAATGGAGAAGACTCAATGAAAATAACATTCTAACTCAAAAATTTGGACTGATATGCCCAAGCAATTGAGATCTTGGATCAAATTCAGTCAGTAAATTGGAGTAAAGGTGAGTAGGAGGAAGACTTTGGTGAGAAAGGTGTAGAGGTCTGTTTTGAACATCATGCCTTCCAACAGCCTAAGGAAGAAAAACTTAAACACAAGATCCTCTTGGATTCAAATTTCAAGGAAACTGAAAGAAATCATAACAACATTATAATCAAACATTCATCATAATACAGTCATAACAATCCATGTGAATCAATCAATTATGAACTCTCTCAGTATCAGAGGAAAATAAGATGGATTAGGAAAGCTGAATTAGATTAATCAAGAATTTGCAAATCAAGACATAACCAAATAACCAATGTTCTTCATAAAAATATTCCAATAGCAGGGAGCCTAGCTCAACCATTCGACCTTTAACAAAATATCAGAACTAACTACTTATACTCATAACTACTACAACCACCAGGAGTGTGATTGGACCATTGCATTCAAATTTTTCATTCGATGCCTTCTCTGTCAGACTGTGCAGGCCTTCTTACGTCAGACACGAGCCCGAATCAGTGTGGGCTCTGTGAGAAAATCCATCCACTAGGGAGATTTGGACTGACAATCGCCCTCCACGACCCTTCTTTCCATGCATTCCATTTATGGGGTGAGACAAGGTCTCAACCACCACCACCATTTCCATTAACTACCTTCATTAGGATCAGGATGAGGCCTGACACCCATGAATGCTCCAGGCGGTGCCCACGACTTCTTCGAGTCAATCTAGACACCTCGAGGCCAAGCATATCTTCTTCTGTGACCAAATATAGGTTCTTTCGGCCTTTGGCGTAGCTCCTCTCCATCGGTCCATCTTCAATGTGACCTTGTTCCACGAACCTACGCAATCGCGTGATTGCAGGCGCTACCGAGGGTGGTCTGAAAGCAAACCACTTTTCTCCCCACAATTCACCATGAACCGCCACGCATCCCTTTCTAAAAACCACGGTTCCGATTGTGGCCCACCACTGAGATTTTAAAACGTGCGCCCCTTTCGACCCCACAATTTTGCATAACCGTTGATCTTGCGATCTGAGATTAGGCTCTCTGATCAACGTCTTAGCGCTGACGCTTTTTAGATTGATGGATCGGATCTTCCCCTTCAAAACAACGACCAAGATTTTCTTCGCGGATCGGCCTTCGGGAATTTCAATTCTCAAACTCCATTTGTCTTCTGCTGCTTTTATCTGGGGCGAATAATCTGGCGACGCGTGGCTCCTAGTGATCGATGACTCAGATTCTCTTCGGGTGCTTCGGGACTTCGAGTGATTTGGCTTTGGCCCTTTGATACTTTGCAATGTTTCTCATTTTTAAACTCCCGAAGAAAAACTCTTGGAGTGACATATATGATGACGTGTGGATCTTGTTGATCAACGACTCAGATCTATTTCAGGCCTTCGGCCATTTCAACATCTTCAACAAATTCGGTGCTTTGGTGGCTTCGAGACTTCAGGACTTCTAATCATTTCTCATTTCAAATCTCCCGAAGCTCATTTACTCGAAGGCTTGGATCGACTGCCACCTAACCCCTTTAAGATCAATGGTTCATACTCACTTCGGGGCATTTTTCTCTAGCGCTATACTTCACGCAAGTTGGCACTCACGAATGCCCATGAGCCGTTGATCTAGAATGTTCTAGGACTCTTCCTCGTTGAAAGATTAAAACTGCCTTCTGCTTATGCTTCAATCCTGAAACAGACTGCTAAGAAAGTTGTGCTTTGTGTTCATGGCTGCAGCCTACATGATCAAGGATTTGGACAACTGGATGTGAGATGAGAAAATAGGGAGACTAGTGACTAAAACACAGGATGTGAGTGCTCACCCTCAAAGAAAACAGAGGGGCTTGGGACCAAGATTTCACTTGGGTAAGATATTTAAGGAAAGCTAGGGCGCACAAATGAACAAGGGAAAACAAAGAACGATTTACAAGCCGAAGGGGGAAAAATTAAGATTTAGTCTGTTGAAATGATAGATACGGGGAAAGACTACAGACTCAAGTATATCGACACAAACCTATGGCCCTTGAAAACCCTATGTGATAACACCACCTATTCCAACTGGCTTCTGTTGTCCATTTTTGTTCAACATGTTCTTCTGTACTTCTTTGCAATTGTGGGTTCTACACTTCTAGGGTTGTTTGAAGCCCCACGCATCCTCCAGGTGGATACAGGTGGCCTCTCTCCTAATCCAACTGGCTTATTTTGTATGTTTTCATGCCAACACATCTTGCTGTACTTCCAGGGCCGTTTTGGAGGCCTAAACAATGTTTTTTTGGTTTGCCACATTCAAACTCCATACAGAGTTACATTTTGATGGAAAAATGTGTAGCTCTTTGAAATACCTTTCCAACGGGCTATCACACACCTAAAACAGAGGTTGTATGCAAAATTTAGGACCCTGGGAAGTTGAGGTACCAACTTACACCAACTTACCCATAGGAGCCCACATGACTTTTGGCGTTTCACCTTGTAGGGTTATGTTTTTGGATGTCTAGGGTTTTTGAATTCATGAGTAATATAAAAAAGGCCTATGGAGCCTCATTGTAATCCATTATGCTCAGATGTATGCGCATAATAGCCACATCTCTTCTTAGAAATAACTACCACCATTTGAGCAAGTGTTTCAGTTCTACAGTTTTACAGTTTCATCCTATTACATTATTTAATAGAAGATATTGTTCACTGAATATCTTTGTGTTTATTGTATTCAATCTATTAATTAGTTCATTTCACTCTTAAATCCGGATCAATATGGTACTAATAATCGTGAGGGTGTTACCCTCCTCTGTGACCCAATATCTCAGTGATCCCACCCTATGTCAGTTACACATATCAAATCATGACATTTAAACAAATATGCATAAAATCAATTCCTTTCATGATACATAAAAATTGATCATCCACACATTATCTTATTGTGAATATCTTGGGCATTGATGGAGAGTTGTTGGTAGGTGGAGCACTCGACTGTACAACCTGCTCAAAAGAAACATCTGCTATGGTAGCGTCAGTGGATGGAACATATGGAAATGGTGGTGGGGTGCATGGAATATGGGTGCATCCACTATGGATGGATGCAATGGAAGAGGTGGTGTGGATGGGTGGCATGCAGGTGCATCCAATGAGGATGCATGGAATAATAAATATGGTGGGGGTGGGTGGCGATGAACCCCCATGAGTTGTACAAGTGATGGAATAACACTTTTCCTAGAAATATGTAACCCAAAATCCATGGCCAACTTCCCAAGGATTGGACTAGTACTGTAACTGGTGAAAATATCAACAACCTACATACATGTTAATAATGTTTTTATTAGTACCAAATAGTAAAATTCAACAACATAAATACAACAAATTTGAGATTTAAATGATATTTAACTCAACACATGATACCTATGAAGCAAGTGAATTTTCCATCCCAGGTGGACATTTCTCAACACATCCTGGTCTCACAACCTGTAGAAACATAAGAAAATTATAAATTTGAGGATGCTAGAAGATACATAAATCACTATGGTGAATTTATCAAATGTGACACATGCCTGTGTATGTCGTAAATTGAATGAGCATGCTGCTTCTATTGTTGCATTGGTGGTGGAGACATACATTGATGCATCTATTGGCATAGAGGGTCTGCTATACGAGTGTAGAAACTGCAAAACATCATACAATAAAAAATGAAACAAATAAATAGAATACTATATAAATATATAACAATGAAGAACATAAGGATGGTTAAGATACTAACATCCTCCATGAATCTTTGGTGTCCACTCACCTCCATAGGCCCATAACAATTTTGCTCACAACTCGAGCATCTATAAGGCTCACATGAATGACTTCTTTGTGTTGGGTATGTGCTATATTCTTTGCACGAGTAGCAGTGTCTGCATTGCACCAGACATGCAGGGGTTTGGGGGAAGTTCCCCCGAGATTTTTTTTCCCTCAGGAAACGTGTCACATTTTTCCTCGTTTTTCATGTTGCCTCAATTTTCGTGTCCATTGTTGGGAATTTTTCTGGCACATGTTTTTTTTTTCGATGGTTTTCTATTTCCGGTTAAGGAATTAGGGTTGTTGAATAATCCAGGTCATTGGGTTAGGGTTTTGGATGTTGCTAGCTCCTATATGTATATTGTATTGTAAACAATGTATCACTATGAATGAATATATAATATGCTGGTTTTCCCGGTTTGGGTTTCCAGGGGAAAAATATCTGTGTAATGTTGTATTTTCCATTGTATCTTTTATTTTCTTTTACTAAAAAATTGTTTGCAGTAAATATTGTACAATGTTAAAATCTACATTTGGTATTAGAGATTTGTTGGCTTTAGGGGGACGCCTTTGTGGTCAAGGGTTTGGATCGAGACTGTGATAAGCCTTGTTACAGTGGGAGATCTATGGTATTGATTTTTCAAGTGAAAAGAAATGGTGAGCAATTCGAAAATGGAGAACGAGAAGTTTAATGGGCAACGTTTTGAGCCGTGGAAGCTCAAGATGGAAGATTTGTTGGTGGACAAAGATCAATGGATCACGGTAGATCCAGGTACTACACCTACAAGAAATTCAGCAGATGACTGGAAAAAGTTGGATTAGAAGGCAAAGAGCACAATCTAACTGTGTCTCTCAGCTTCAGTATTACTGAATGTGTCAGAGGAAGCTACAAGCAAGGATTTATGGGATAAGTTGGGGAAGTTGTATCAGCCTAAGTTCCTAGTAAATAAACTATTCATGAGAAAGAAGTTGTATAACCTAAGGATGAGAGATGGAGACTTGATGGCAGAGAATTTGAACGCCTTCAATACTGTGGTAAGTCAATTAGTATCTATTGAGATTAAAATTTTAGATGAAGATAAGTGTATTATTTTACTGTGTTCTTTACCAGACTCATGGGATATTTTGGTCGTGGACATAGGTAGTAATATAACTGCCTTGAATTTTGATGAAGTGGTCTCATCCTTGTTGTCAGAGGAGATGAGACAGAAGAATATGGAAGGACAGAGCACAAACACATTATTTTCAAGAGGATGCTCCCAGGAAAGAAATAGATCCAAGTTCTCAAGTGGGAGATCTAAGTCTAAGGGTAGATCTAAATCTCTCGGAAAGTTTGTAAAGGTACGTTGGAGATGTGGAAAAGAAGGGCACTACAAGAGGCAGTGTAGATCCAAAGTTGAAAAAAAGAAGGGATATGAAGAATCTCCTTCTACAGAAGAAAATGCCTCCAAGGAATAAGGAGGGGATGTGTACTTGGCTTCNCATGGTTGGTTGACTCAGGTGCATCCTTTCATATGACTCCCCACAGGTAGTGGTTCTGTGAATATGAAATGTATGATGGAGGTAATGTTTTCCTAGGTGATGAATCGATAACCATAATCATAGGTCGAGCAAAAGTAAAGTTGAGGCTCATAGATGGCAGGATTAGAACACTACCTGGTGTTCTGCAAATCCCAGGATTGGCCAGAAATTTATTTCTGTAAGAAAAATGGATGATGCAGGGGTAAAAACAATATTTGAAAAGGAAACTTGCAGGATGGTTCGAGGAGAAATGGTGTTATTGAAGGGAGTTTAGTTTGGAACTTTGTATAAGCTGCAAGGAAGCACTATTAGTGATGGGTGTAATAGTTCCATTGTTCTTGATATTGGAGTTAAAGAAGAAATAACTCCTACAATATCTGGAGTAAAGGTTATGGCATGTCATAAAAAACTGGGGCATATTAGAGAGAAGGGTCTTTGACTACTACACAGTAAGGGTATGGTTGAAGGTATGTCTAACTACTCTCTAGATTTTGATTTCTATGAACATTGTGTATATGGGAAGTATAATCAGGTAAGATTTCCCTTTGGTACATCGAGGGCAGAAGGAATTTTACAACTAGTTCACAGTGATGTTTTTGGACCTGTATCGGTCCCATCATTGGGAAAATCTGTGTACTATGTCTCATTTATAGATGTCTTCTCGAGGAATACTTGGATATATTTCCTCGTGAAAAAATATGAAGTCTTTGACAGGTTTAAAGAGTTTAAGGCTCTTGTTGAGAATCAAACAGAGAAAAGAATTAAGGTGTTGAGGATAGATAATGGCAGAGAGTTATGCGTGAATGAATTTGAATAATTTTGTAAGAAGTGCGGTATAACAAGGCAAAATTCTACTCCATATGCACCTCAACAGAATGGAGTTGCAGAAAGAATGAACAGGATGCTGATGGAAAAAGCAAGGTGCATGCTCAGTGGTGTCGTGTTAGGGCATGAATTCTGGGCAAAGGCAATGGGTACTGCATGTTATCTAGTCAACAGATCACCCTCATCAGTGCTGTATGACATGACTCCACAAGAGGTATAGACTAGTAAGAAACCTTCTCTCACACATCTCAAGGTATTTTGCTGTGATGCATAAGTTCATGTTCCAAAGGAAAACAAGAGTAAGTTAGATAAGAAGGATGAAACGTATATCTTTATTGGATATAAATATGGTCTCAAAGGTTATAAGCTTTGGAACCCAAAAACTAAGAAGGTAGTGTATAGCCGAGATGTGGTATTTAGAGAAATGAAGGATGTTGTTAAACATGAAGTCCTACCAAGTAAGCAAGAACTAGAGAAAATAGAGTTTGATTTAAAGGATGATGAATCAGACTCTACAAAAGAACATGAATTAGAAGAAGAAGATCCTCATACTCTAGTATTGAGGAGATCGGTTCGAGAAAGAAGGCTACCAGAAAGGTATACTCCATCTGATTTCCATTCAAATTTGTATTTTTCTATTACTGGCGATGATCCTAGAACTGTTAGGGAGGTAGTGGATTCAGAGGATGGAAATCTCTGGAAAAAGACCATGGACGAAGAAATGGAAGCCTTGGATAAGAATGAGGCTTGGGATCTAGTGGAGTTTTCGACTGGAAGAAATCCCATTGGAAAAAAATGGGTATTTAAAAAGAAGCTGAATGCAGAAGGAAAAGTGGAGAAATACAAAGCTCGATTAGTTGCAAAGGGTTATCCCAGGTTGAGGGAATTGATTTTGGTGAGATTTTTTCTCCTGTTTCCAAGTTAACCTCAATAAGATTTCTGTTATCTGTTGTTGTTGCATTTGATTTTGAAGTAGAACAAATGGATGTGAAGATAAAATTCCTACATGGGGATATGGAAGAAGAAATCTATATGAAGCAGCCATAAGGATTTGCTGTGAAGGGAAAGGAGGAGTTGGTATGCAAGATGAAAAAGTCTCTATATGGTTTAAAACAATCACCAAGGACGTGGTATAAAAAAATTGATACTTATATATTGGGACTTGGTTTCACAAGAAGCAAAGAGGATCATTATGTGTATTTTAAATTAATTGGTGATCAATTTGCTTTATTTGGTCTTGTATGTGGATGACATGTTGATAGGAAACAACAAGGAGATTATCAAGGATGTGAAAACTCAATTGTCCTCTAAATTTGACATGAAGGATCTCGGTGCTTCAAATTTCATTTTGGGCATGGAAATTAAAATATATCGGAAAAAGAGGAAACTTTGGTTAAATCAAAGAAAATGTGTCAAGACAATATTGTAGATGTTTAATATGCAGGAATTTAAACCGATCAAGGTTCCTATTCCTATTGGTGTAAAGTTATATGTGGATCAGTGTCCCAAGACACAGGAAGAGAAGGAGGACATGTCTCTTTTTCCATATGCGAGTGAAGTTGGCAGTTTGATGTATGCAATGGTCTATACTAGACCAGACATTGCACATGTATGGAGAGTTTTGAG
>SNQJ01S0041262.1:20046-35325 GCA_010110895.2 Picea sitchensis | reverse complement strand
ACCCAATTCACACACACACACACACACACACACACACACACACACACAAAGTAATTGAAAGTAAAAAGTTTCTTATTCAACAAATATGTGCTTTCTACATTCAAATATGAGGGAGATGTGTAATTCCTTCAATGCTTAACATGGAATTGACAGATGACATTAATTGTTTTTTAGGATTTAAGGTTTGAAACTTGAGGGATGTGATCTTTCTCCGATGTATGTCAAATCTGAAGTTTAGATGGATATATGCTTGTATGAACTTTGAGAAAATTATAAAATCTATTAATGTTTACTTTGAAATACAGTAATAATGATCATGAATGAAGAATATTCTTACTTGTCATCAAAGTACTAATCATTGAGATTTACAAAACTAACTATTGTGCATTTATTAATCTTACCATTAGTCATTAACACATTTGATTAATGTAATAACCTCCATTACCATACCACTTTTTGGATAGGGTTTGCATGCCACATATCAACCAAAATTTCTTGTGCAATGGCCATAACATTTACACACTGCATATAAACCACGAAGTTGATGGGTGCTTGGATGGAGGAACTAAGGGAATTTGGATGGTGGAAGGATGGGAATTTATAGGTTCCAAGAGGTGCATTAACCACTGCCCACTACATTGATGGGGGATGGTGCAAAGGGTGCATTTACATGAATTTTTGGCATAAGCAAATTGAAATATACAAATAAGCACCTCGGTTTAGAATGTTTCAAAAATATCAGTGATGTCGAAGGGTTTCAAGAGTAAGAGTGTAGTGCTCCATTTGGTTCCTACTTGTTTGATAAAGTGGATATTATTAATTATGGGAATTTGTTTATAAATGATCTGAATTATAGATGTGTACTTTGATGATGAAACTCAAAATTTTAATTCTCTTATTATTTTTAAACAATGATTTTGAATGGATTGATTTAAATGTTTATACGATGATATGGATAAATGATTATGCATTGAAATGATGTTGTTGATTCATATAACTATGACATATTAAAATGAAAAATGTTGGATCCATTAATTTGCAAATGCTATTGATGATTTTCCTAGTGTAATAAGAAACTACATGTATATATTGACGTGGGATTGTGTCAGCAATATACTAGACTCAAGATTGAGTGAGGGTGTCCAAAAATGTTATATGGTTGATGATATGCTTTGAAATTATTATGGAACTATTTGATGTGTTGATTGTAATGTTTGTAGGCATAAGAAATATGTTCATTGATCAATTCACATATGTGTAATGGGGTTGTATGGAAGAGTACAAGGTACCAATAGAAGAGAAGGAACAACATTATTTCTTCTACCCACTATGATTCATTTTCTGTGACTTTGGTTGAAAAGTTGGAAATGCTTTTACTTAGAGGTGCATGTTGTTGTGAGGGTAGGCCATGGATTTTGTCACTCACAAGATTTGGTCAAGGGACATGTAATAAGGTGATAAAATTATTCCTTAATGACCATTAGTCTCATAAAAATAGTGACAAATCTTGAGTTAATAGAGTCTCAATAGTTGCACCATTTCCCCCACCAAGAAAGTTAGATGCTTGAAGGGCATGCAAAACATGGCACCAATTGAAAGTATTGGAAGGTAGTTCTTGAATGGAATGAGAAACATGGCACCCTTGGCATCAATTGTGAATTATTAATTACATAGTGAAAGAAGATTGATTGAAAAGTATAAAAGATGATTACCTTAGTATGCATATTTTATTTAAATGAGAAAATAACCATATAGTTCTTGCATTAAATACATAAGAGAGAATATTAATTAAATCAAAGTACTTTGAATGAACATATAGATTAGTAATATTTCATAACAAATAAATGATCTAGTTAATTAAAAAATACCGAGAAAAATAAATAAATTCTAGGAGAATATGCATAAAATGAAAATAAAGTAAATATTAATTAACTTAAACTAATTACTAGTGCAACCATGAATCAAGGAGAAGAAAGAGGAACACGAATTTAAATTCAAATAGAAGTGTGGGAAAAGATAATTCATTTGAGAGAAATTAAAGAGAACTAATAAATAACTGAAGTGGTGTTAATTGAGTTTAGCTCAGGTGGTTGGGAGGAATGATTCCTACCACTCGGATTAAATTCCTGCAAGTCACATGTTGAGCTCATAACAAGTATATTTTTGTAATGGATTTGAGCCTTGTTGTTGACCAACCGTGTGCTTTGAAAATTCTATGGTTTACCCTGGGTACCATCCTCAAAATGCAGGGAAGTACTCATGGTTTTGCTCCGAATTTGTAACTTGCAAAAAAAAACAAAGAAAAACTAAAGTAGTAACTCCATGTGCAAAAACTAAAATAAGAAGTGACGAGAAGATCAAAGGAACACCTAGGAATGAAAATAGAAAATGTGGGAGTTGAGAGAGGATAATTCATTACTTTATATTTTAAAATAAACAATTAATTGTGCATTTGTGCATATGAGTTACACATGGGTGGGTGAATAATAAGTAACTAGTAATTTAGTAAATTACATAATTGCATGAGCTAGACAAATGGAATGAGCCATAGAACCTATAAAATGAGAGTTTGAGCTAAGAGGAAAACAAATTTTGCACTATAATATTGGATAGTTGTCGTAATGTTGGTGAACTTTCTATTGATGATTGTTGAGAATTTGGTCCATTGAAGAGTGTTGTGAAGTGGATATTTTCTTCCAAAGCTTTGTGGCTTCATATTTCTCTTATTTCTAGGTTAATACTTTGTATACATTCCCATTGCAGCTCGATGATCCTTGGGGAAGAAGAGTACCCACTGGAGTTAGTAAGTGGTCAAGCGATTGATGGTTAACAATCAGGAAAAAATGACATAAAAGGAGATTTAGATTGCCATTCAAATCCTTAGTAAATAAAGGAATTAATCTATGATTATTCTTGTAAATTCTTTTGTTTAATAAGTTTATTGTGATTTAGAAAAATTCATGATCTATATTATTGGAAGAGTTTTATAGTTTTTTCTTATTTACCAAACACAAAATACATCTATTATTTTTATTATAGAAGTACTAAAAATTGAAAACAAATATTGTTAATAGTGGTTGCATTATTTGATCATTGGTTGCTACAATATTATAATTTGCATAGTCAACGTAAAATGTATCAAAAAAATAAACATTAATGTTTTATATGTGTAAGGTGTTAAACACTATTTAATTGTTTTGAGAGAACTCGTCTAATGAATGATTTAATTGGTTGAGAAAAATCGACTTCCTCTAGTATCAAATTTGCAAATCAGTGTGAAATTAGTTTGATTCCCGATAACGTGATGGATTATTTTTATACAATGTTCATAATTATTTATTCCTCTAACCTTATTTGAAACAATCAATATTTTGTGGTTGCTTTCAATCTTTTTAATTTGAAAAGTAATCCATAATAGTCATAATATTGTATGGGACACAACTATAAGTTATATAGATAGAACAAGAACCAAGAAGAATAGATATGGACAACCCATTCTAATAGTAAATCCCTAAGGATGATCCAATTACTCAACTGTATAGAATAACATAAAGATTAGGGGTCATGGTGGTTATGTGTTAAATAACCATTGAAGAAGTGACAAGATCTGTGTTGAATATCCATTGGAATAGTGATAAACTTTGTGTCAAATAGTTAAAAAAAAATCTCTACACGCAAGCCAAGGGAATAATGTTTACATAGTGAAATCCAAAGTGTACTAAATTATGGGATGGGTTGTAGACAACCATGAAATACTCAATAAACCAAAAGAATAGAATTAGAGAACCTTAGTTAACTTACAATTAATAATTAATTCATTCCACGAAAAACATTGAAAAGAGAACGTGCTATAGTGGAGAGCACTATAGTGTTAATTCTATCTTAGAGAACAAGGCAAAGGAAGAATATATACCTTAACTCAAAATCCTAGAGCATATAGACTAAATTCTATCTGGTAAGATCGATTTTATATATATATATATATATATATATATATATATATATATATATCAATTTAGTAAAAAATAAATTCAAACCTTTTCATTAATTTTGGACACACAATCCTTGGGATTATAGTCTTTGTAATAATAATGTACATATGCAAGCGTCTTAGGTGATAGTAAGAGTCATACGTTGGAGAAGACCAACAATTTCATTTTGTGTATTTATTGATCTTCATGCTAATGGAATAATCATCTTGTGGAGTTATGATTTCTTCTCACTTCTGGCTTGGTAGTGGTATCATAGTCACATTAACTCCATGGATTATTCTCTTGGTGTTTCCTTTCCCTCTATGCTATGATTTATTCTCTGTTTGTCTATTCCTTGGTGTTCAATCTGTCTCTCAGCCTTCCATCCTTTGCACAAACCCTAATTCAACGTTGTAACAACTCACCATTTCTGACCTCTCATTAGTCACTCCATTCTCATGCTCAACCATGTATTCGACGACCTCTCCCTTAGCCAACGATCTAAACCCTAACTTCTCCATTTTTTCACATCATTCTCGCACTGTTTTCTATCCTATTGAATCTAGAACCTAAACTATAGCTCACGCTCATAGTTCCATTGCACTATCACACGACCTCACTGTCTCGACCTCACCTTAACATTGTCACTTGACCTATGAAATTTCTTACGTTGTTGGTTATGGTTTGGGTCGACTCATCACCTATTATTATTTTAATGTCCTTGGAATATTGCAGTTTCTCACTCTCACTAGACTTGTATTAAACTACTTTCCCATGTCTGAAAAAAAAGAAACCCTAAAAATCGAGGGTTTATATTTGAGAGATCTGTGCTCAGTTTTTTAAAAATACACTCTCGCCTAAGGTTATCGAGAGGATTGAGAAGAAACCATCAACAATATCCATATGTATTTCTCACACTACTAGTGTGGAGTTATTGGTGGAGGTAATATCATTGGAAATTCATATGGTGCCAACGACTGATAGACAAAACATGCTTCAAAAGAAAGTGGTATTGAAGGTAGGTCAGGACGAGGCATTTCGTTGGATAATTACATATATGTATGAATGGATTTTCTTCTCGTCATTCCTCATTGATTGATCCATTCCTTATTGCTCGTGAATTTGCATTACATTCTCGGTGTAGTATAAAGATAATTGCAATTTTTATTGGAGAAGATTCATTATATTTTCATTTGCTAACATGTGCGTGAAGGAAGAAGACAATTCATTCTCTCATATCCATTGTCAACATGGTGTTGACCAACAAGGAGAATTATAGAGAATGAATACAGGAAGATAAAAGAACATTGATCTTCAATGACCCGTGGAAATGGATTTGTGAAGTAGTAGTAGTTCCTCAGGACAGAAAAATCACTGAAGAAGAAGAGGAATAATAAGAAGAAGCCTTAGAATTAAGATGAAAAGAAGCAACCTTGGTAGAAAACCAACCATTCCGGAGGCCTCAAACAAAGACATGAAATATGGGAAGACAAAGACTAGAAGGCATATGTTGTGATCTCTGCTACAATAAGTGAGGAGGTGAGCCATCATATTGCTTCTATTAGTGATTCCTATGGAGCCTTGAAGAGATACACATTCTAAGCTTGAACTCAAACAATTAACATTGAAGCTCTTCAACCTAGAGCTGAAGAATGATGACCCTATGGCTTTAGCCTCTGAGATGAAAACCATAATGCATGACATTGAATCCACCAGAGCAAAGATTGATCTCCCTCTCATGACCTTCATTAAGACCCTCTACCCCACATATTCTCACTATCTTGAATCCTTGCAAGCTAGTGACCAAATGAAGTCCATCACATTTAACACTTTGGTGAAGAAGTTTGTAGATGGGTAAATGCTGGAAAGTCCAGCTCACTCCAACCAATGAGACTATTTACCTTGCTCAGAAATATAAGAGTAAACCACATGATTCTTTGAGAGGGGAAAGTAGCAGAAGAGGATGTAGACATGGAAGAAAGAGTTTTAGAGATGGGGTATGGAACACAATGGGTGATATATCTAATATTCACATTGAATATGTTGGCAAAATAATGGGTCACATGAAGTAGATGATTGTAGAGTTCCATGGGACAATATCAAAGAATTCAGAGAAAACAAGAAAGAGGACAAGGTAAACCTTCAGAACCAAAAAAATGAAATCCTCCTATATACATTATTACTCACTTTCACAATATAGGAGTAACAGCATATTTATTTAATACTTCATATAGTCATTGGGAATATGCATGGCTTCTTGACATGGGTGCAACCTCTCATATGACATTCCAAAGAGATTTTTTCGAAGAATTCAATGACAATGTATATGGCATAATTGTATTTTGTAGACAATTCCAGCCTCAAATCCTCAAGAATGTGCACCATTAGACTCAAGTTGCCTAGATTCCCAGATTTCTTCTTTTGCACAATGTACACTATCTTCTTGATATGAAAAGGAGTTTGTTGTCTCTTGTGCACATCGGCTGAAAAGGCCACTTTGTTCATATGATTGGTGGAAAAATTGAAATTCAAAGGGATTCTCATAACATGCTTGTTATGTCTAGAATGGAATATGGTAGACTATTGAAGCTAAATGAGACATCTTCCCATACAAACAATGCTTCATACCTCTCTGATCACAGTGAAGGTATAATGTCATCTAATCTTTTGTGGCAAGCTAAATTTGGTCATATCAATTATGTGTAGATTTTAATAACTTGTACAATTATTTCTGCAAACAAATTTTAGGTAAAAGAACAAAAATATACAGTGGAAAATACACACATTACATAGATATTTTTCCCTTGGAAACCCAAACCGGGAAAACCAACACATTCTATATTCATTCACATCATACATTGTTTACAATAAAATATACATATAGGATCAAACAACATCCAAAACCCTAATCAAATAACATAGATTAGTCAACAACCCTAAAAAAAAAACAAAAAAAAAAAAAAAAAAAAAAAAAAAAAAAAAAAAAACATGTGTGAAAAACCTCCCAACAATGGTTGTGAAAATCGAGGGGTGACACAAAATTTGGGAACAAAAGGGTGACATGTTTCGAAGGAAAACATTTTTTACGACTTCCCTAGACCCCCTCAAAACTCCCTTGCAGCCAGTGAAATGTAGAAAACAAGGGGCTAGTCTCAATAATCATAACACATAATACTTATTATGACAATCTTTGTTTGTTGAAAAAGTTCATCCTTTCGAGGAGATGTGATCTTTCTTGAATCCTCCTAGAAAGACAAAATTGTTGAGAGGTGGCTTGATCATCTGGACAAATTCGTTTGTGTCAAGACATATCATGAATTTGATGATGAGATTCCCACTCTTGAAGGGATCCCTATCTTTGGTCAATCTATGGAATCTCCTTATGAAGCACCAACTATGCCTCATGAATAAATTCCTACAACTTCATCAGAGCCTGAATTTCAGTTGGATGATGTGATCGAGATGAAAAACTAAGGCTTGATGAGAAATCAACACAATCTCAATCAACCGAGCAACCTGGATAGCTTTCGGTTATGTCTACCAAAATGGCTTACTAAAACACTTGAAAGTGTTCATCTCGATGAGGAGTTGGAAAGATAGGAATCAAAATGTCCTCAAAACAAGATGGAGGTAATGTAGATAATTCAAACTTCGGTGATGTAGATGACATGAATGTTTCATTTGATTGTGAGTTTAATTTATCTACTAATCATGAAGACCAACTTCCTTCAAAGAATCCACTTCTCATGATAAATAGAAATAATCCATGCAGAAGGAATATGATATTTCCATCAACAATGGTACATGGAAATTGGTGGATCCTCAATTTAGAACCAAACCAATTGAAGTTTGCAAATTAGGTATTCAAGAACATGTATAGATCATATGGCTCACTTGAAAAGCACAAAGAAAGGCTCGTGGAAAAGGATTTGCATAGAAAGAAGTTATTGATTATGAGGATACTTTTCCCCCATGAAAAAATGGGCTACCATCCACACTCTATTTTCCATGGTAGCACAAAATGGATGGAAAATTCATCAAATAGATGTGAGACTACTTTCTTGAATGGAGGTTTGAAGAGAATGTCTTCATGTCTGGCTCCTTAAGGCTTTGTTATGAAGGGACAAGAACGTAAGTTATGCAAGCTCATCAAATCGTTATATGTTTTGAAACAAGGACCACGAGCATGGTATGAAAAATTGACCCGGCATTTTTTTGAAATTGAATTTCAAGCATTTCAATCTTGATGATGCAAATTTGTTTGTCAATAATGTTTGAAAATCTATTGTATATATTGTGGTGATATGTTGATAATAGAGAACAATGAGAGCTACATTGCATCCATAAAGAAAGAGTTGAAGAAAGGATTCAAAGTGATGAATTTGGGACATCTTCACTACTATTTGAGCATTAAGGTGATTCAAAATCCAAGGTACATATTCATCTCCCGGAAGAAGTACATTGGAGAACTAATGAACAAGTTTTCTTGGTTGAGTGTAATCCTATTTATACTCCAATGGAACATACTTTGAAACTCACATCAAAATCTGAGGAATAGATTTGAGGATGCAACCAAATTATAGACAACTTGTGGGAAGTCTCATCTATCTTACTACCACTAGACCAAACATTTCATTTGTTGTTGGGATTCTTTCTAGTTTCATGCAAAAACCTTGTGAAATTGAATTACATTACAAAAAGAATTCTAAAATACTTGAAAGGAACTCAAGATTTGAGACTCAGACACTCTAGCGTGGAAGATGAATTCAAGCTGATAAGATATTCTGATTCAGAGTTTGACGAGGATAAGGAAAATGGAATATCAACTTTGTTGTTGGATTGCAGGGAGTGAATCGATAATAAGTGAGTAATCCTTTTTAACCACAAATGTAAGTGTTATATCAATGTAGCATTATCATCCAATAGTTCGCGAGTAATAAACAATGAACAAATGAACAATCATACACATACCACGATTACCGGTGTTTTTATTTGGAAACCCAAAGCCAGAGAAAACCACATAATGCTTTTATTATATGTCTTTAAAATTACATTCATTGGAAGCACCAAATTCCTTTGTTTCCAACTACTTGGCCGGAAGGAGGCTCCAACCCCTAGTTTCTCGGGCTTTTAACTTTGAGAGCTCCAACTCACAATTCTGAAAACACAACTAGGAGGCTACAACCCATTATGTTCTCCTCTTAAAACCCGAGGAAGGTGGCTACAACCACCTATCCTTGCCCATCCAAATGTCACGGCCATTATAGAGTAGAATGATGGAATGCTACAGTCAACTGTGAAATATCTTGTTGTAAACACCGAAGCAATCAATCTGCACCAAACAAACTTTGCCAATAACCTAAACCATGCATCAACCATGCATCAATCGTACCTCAACCTGTAATCAACTTGTACCATAAACCGCGTGCATCAACCAGCCACCAACCCTATACCAAACAACCTATATCATAAAACAAGTTCATCAACCATGCACCAACTTTGGCCACCTCAGCACAGTACCATGAACCGTGCATCAACCATGCATAAACTGTCACAACAACTTTGTCAAACAACCTATCACAACAACTTGTCTCAACAATCTTATGAACCAAATCAAATCTACTCACCAAGATCAATCACCAAGACAACTCCTCCAAATATGTTATCAACAAAGCCTTAACATGATAACTCATAATCATCACCAAGATCAATATGTGTTTATAATAATATTCCAAGAAAAGTATGCTACATCACCCATAAAACATGTGTCAACAAAACTACTAAAACATACCTCCAATTTTGTACCAAGTATGTACCAATCGTATCAACTACTCATCAACTATAGATTCATCAAGATGTACCAACGCATCATCAATTATACACCTCATGTATGTGCCATCTCATCAACTACTTGTCTCAACCATGTACTCAACATGTACCTTAGCCAAAATCCCTCACGAATTTCATCATCCAAATCTGATTTAGCAACTCTGTAATAGACTTGGTGTATATGATCCACATACACCTGCTTTCCTTAACTTTTTAACCTTGAGACTAGCATTTTCATCAAACTTTACTTTAGTCTCTCACATGACTAGTTTTGGATTAGTCAACAACCCTAACTTGCAATAATCAACTATGTACACCTTAATGAATAAATGTCTAAAATGGCACACAATGTTCTTAGTGGGTACATACATTCCTCCGATTTCACTACTTGGAACCTCTGAGAAAAGAGTTATAGCAAAAATGGCATACCTTATTGAATTTTTTCTTATTCTAGAGAGAAAACTTGTAAGCGTGCTCCGTGGGAATATTTGTTGTATGGATGTAGAGAATTGTACACAAAATACTAAAAATGTACTCTAACCAGTACATTTTGTCTTATTGAATTGGATCTTGTGATGAAGAAGTTGCCTTGACATTTTTGCGAAACACCTATTTTAGACTAGTTTTAGGACTGGCAGCCACAAACCCTATTTTTCCATGGGCGTAACTCCAAAAATACAATGACCAGGATGAAATTTGTATCACAAGTACTTGGATGTGTTTCCTCAACATCCTCACAATTTTATGGTCCTGAATCATTCTAGAAAAAAAGTTATTCTGCCGAAAATGATGAGATGACCTATAAATAACATACATGGATATTAAAAGAATTTATCCTCACGGGTTGAATTTCGGCCTTCTTTTCTTCACCTTCCCTCACGGGGAATTCGTCTTAGATATCATTTGAGTTTACCTCAGTCCTTGTGAGTATTCAATATGCTTAGGGTGTGATTAAAATGAGAGACCAGCACTCTTATTTGCTTAACTCATGTAACACCCTCGGGGTTACCTTCCCCAACCATCTTAACCCACTTTCTATTTAGGGGTAACCCACTTTTAACCACTTGTCTACTTAGTAATTTCTCCATTAATTTTATTCTTTAAATAATTTCTTTTGTATCGCACGACATAGTACACTCATCACTTCACTTTATTATTTATATAATTTCTTCTTTGCAACCACTTTGGTACTTTGACCTTTTGGGGCTTCTAGATGACTCATGAGGGTTCAAATTCACATGGCCATAACTCTCTAACCATGAGGTTATGTGACATTCCACACATACCAACAGAAATGGAAATGACATGTACTATCCATCTAGAATATTCTTACACTACCAAATATATCAAAACTCATACCATTATCCATCAAACAAACTTGGGTCCATTACCCAAACCATTTGTTCTACTGAATTTTAACCATGCACTTTCTTCAGGGGTTGACATCAATGATAACAAACCCAATTAATCAAACAATCTCCCCTTTGGAATTGATGGCAACACTCGATGCAATATTGATATCATGTCACTCATGCTCCCCACGTGACCCTTCAGCTCCCAGGAACCACACCTCTGCGATCTACATATGATAAATATCTTCCTCTTTGTCATCAATGGAAAATGTATATTTCCATCCATGGATGCTCCCCTAGCTGACTGTCCTTAGGGATACTCCCCTTGGCCCCGAATTATTCCTAAAGCTGATCACCCAACTTGGTATCCTCTATATGAATTGCTTCCTTGTGCAAATCTAAGACATATAATATAAGCATTCAAAAATATAATATTTATTGCAGTAGAGTATTCCTACAATTAATAAAATTTTTTTTTTTATAATTTAAAATTATATATATATATATATATATATATATATATATATATATATATATATATATATATATATATATATATATATATACTCTCAATGATGGTATTTCATGATGTGATAGTGATAGTACAAACTATAATAGAAAACAACAATTTGTTAATTTGGAGATTATTCAAAGTTCTTTTTTTATAATGAATTTGGTAGTCAAGAATATGAAATGTAGGAAAGTGAATTAGCTTTCAGAATATACAATTTTATTTATAGAGATTTGTGAATAACTATGTGAAATTTGACTTTTTTCTACTAATTGGTATGTTATTTTTTCCAAACAAGAAATATAATGTATATATTTCCATTAGTGTAGGTGTTGACTACCTTAAAGATGAAATTTTCTTAAAAAAAAAAAAAAAAAAAAAAAAAAAAAAAAAAAAAAAAAATTTTTTTAAATTATAATATTAATTTTATATATTTTAAATTATAAGTTGTTATATGCTTTCGAAATTACAATGCCTTAGCACTCTATCAAAACAATTTTATTATTTTTGTATTGTAGATCTCTGATCTATTCTAGTCATACTTATAACTTATTTAAAAATGGTTAAGTGTATAAAAATATGTAGCATAAATAAAAGAGGTATTCATTTTAGGATTTTTATATATGTCGGTACAAAATGTAGTAAAAATTAGTAAAAATATATATATTTTTTTTTTTTTCCGAACAAGAAAAACTTTATATTCAAAATAGAAATATGCATATGTTGGGAACCAAATATCAATATGGCATGGAAAAACCTCAAGAAAAATACTAAACGCCTTGAAGAGAGGAATTTGGGTAATAAGCCTCTTGAGGAGACAGCCTCATATACTCCCACATAAATGTCCAAATACATGATGATTCCAAAAGAAAATGTCATGGTATATATAGGAGACTAGGAGTACAATTACAATAATGGACTCAAGTCGACATAAAAAAAATAAGCGTTGCTAATATGTGTAAAATTTCAATTGGGGTGTGAGCCATTGTTGGGGCTTAACATCTGTAAGGACAAATTATTGTCACTTGACTTGATTAACTCTAGATGTACAGTATGAGACTCATCTTCCCCAAGAATCTTGTTAGATGGTTCCTCCATTTAGCATTGATACTCACGATGGATCTATTCCTCGTTGTGAGATTCTTGTGTCAGTGATGGCTTGGGGCTCCAATATGATTTCTCAGCCTATAGTTAAGTTAAGATATAGTTTGAAGTGGGATCTTGTCTCCTATAACCTTTAAGCATGAAACATGGAAAATTAGGTTTACTCGTGAAGATCTGACCAACTCAATTGTATGCCATAGTGCCAATCTTTGAAACACCTTATAAGGGACATAGTACTTTGGTGATATTTATTATCCTTCTTAGCGAAACTGCCAGGGGACATCATCACTTCCAATGTTGATCGCTTGTTATTTCATGTGATTAAATTGCCATGGTCGGGTTGTCCTTTAAAATTTGGAGAACTTATTTGATGCTCCGATGTGATCTTCAACTGCTTGAACCCCAAATTTTTCTTTAGAGGAGAAAATTGATGGAAGGAGGGTGGTATCCATAGAGTGCTGCCATAAATGGTGCCATTTTTGTTTAGGTATGAAAGGAAGTGTTATACCACCATTACGCCAAGGGAGTGTGCGAACCATTGTGTTTTGTTTATAGAGACAATGACGAGGTAGCCTTCGGTTGTTTGTTCACTATCTTAGTTTGTCCATCCAGATTGAGGATGATAGGATGAGCTATGAACAGATTAGTACCCAAACAAGAAAATAGTTGTATGTCCAAAGTAATCCCGATGAAGATGGGATCCCTGTCACCTACAATAATCTTTGAAACGCCATGTAGCTTTGAATTGTCTCCATGAATGCGGTGGAAGCGTATAGCGGTTTGAAGGGATGAGAGAGTTCATAAAAGTGTGTCATTACTTGGTCGGTCTATCAGCAATCACCATGATGAAACTATTTCCTTCAGAATTTGGTAACCTATTATGAAATCCATGGAAAAACCTCCTCAGTGACTTGGGATGGATAATGGTTGTAAAGACACAGGGTCTTAATTGTTTCCACCTTATTTTGTTGTAAACCAAGATTCTGACATACCTTTGAACATGAGTTTTAAAGGCCATCCCAAAAAATTCCTTCTTGACCTATGGTAGGTTTTCCAAAATTCTGAGTGCCCTCCTACTAGAGGTGTGCAATTCAATAGTACCTTTTGTTTGGTTGGGAGTTCTTACATAGAAATATAAGCAATCTTTTGTACCATAGTGAATCATTTCCCAATAACCAAGTATGTCGTGCATTTGGAATCCTGGTGCAATCTTTGAATGAGAGTCCACACTTTTTGTCATTCTTCCATTCATCCCTTGCTTTGAGAGTCCACACTTTTTTGTCATTCTTCCATTCATCCCTTGCTTCTATTTATATATATTATTTCTCTATTAATTCCCCCCCATCCAACCGGGTTGGATGATCGAGATAACACAGAGAAAGGCCTCAACATCTTCATCCTTTCTTGAGAGTGCATCTGCCACAACATTTTGCTTCCCTTTTTTATTAACGATTTCAAAATCATAACCCAATATCTTGGTCACCCATTTTTGTTGTTCTTCTGAAGATAGTCTTTGTTCCAAGAAGTATTTAAGACTATCATGATCATGATTTCGAGTGGGTGGAAGACCTTTGGGAATATATTCAAATACTTTGGAATGCTTATCAATGATCCCTTGGAGATCTAGGGGAATATATGGCTTAGATGTTTGAACATATAGTGAGCATAGTTGTGCAATTAAACCTTGATGCCCATTTTTCAATAATTTTGTCATGCCATTGGAGATTATCACCTTACTAAGTTTCCCTGTGATACCTCTTAACTTAATTTTTTTTCCTTCCAATGAAAATTTCATGAAAAGTTATTGAAAATTAAAAGCCATTGTTCCTAATGATTGTAACCATTGGATTCCTAGTACGACATCAATGCCACCCATGGGTATAGCAATGATTGGACTATTCATTATTTATTCCCCCATAGTAAGATTGATATTATTGCATTTTCTTGAGAAATTGATAGTTCCTCTATCTGCAATCATTACTTGAAACTCTTGTGCTGGATATACAAAGCAATTGAGAGCTTTGGCTAATTTATAGTGAATGAAATTATGAGTACTACAAGAATCAATTAGGACTATTAACTTTTTCTTTTTGATATATCCTTCGATCTTGAGGGTTTGAGGAGTGATAATTCCAGCCAATGCATTACACAATATCGTGGGAGTCAACTCTTCAGAAGAAATAACGTCTACATTTTTATCTTGAGATGGTTCTTGTTCTTGTTTTTCTTCTTCTTCCTCTTCACAATCCATGTAGAATATTTTCTTCTTACCACACTTATGTCCCTTATTGTACTTGCTGTCACAATTAAAGCATAAACCTTTTGATTTTATTTCCTCCAATTGTTGAGGTATCAACCTGGTAGGTTGAGTTGTTTCAGAAGAAGGAACATTATTCTCTCAATAGATGTTAAGAGTGGTCCTTCTAGTAGCCATATCCATATTTTTACTTTCAACATTTCTTGCCACCCTAAATGCATTCTCCAATGATTTGGGTTCCCAAAGATGAACCTC